>PITA01000982.1:57244-102121 GCA_004023965.1 Spilogale gracilis
AAAAAAAAAAAAAAAGAGATAGCATTCTGGTTCATAGCAGCAATGGCCGCAGTTACCAAACTGTGGAAGGAGCCAAGGTGCCCTTCAACAGATGAATGGATAAAGAAGATATGGTCCATATATACAATGGAATATTACGCCTCCATCAGAAAGGATGAATATCCAACTTTTGTAGCAACATGGATGGGATTGGAGGAGATTATGCTGAGTGAAATAGGCCAAGCAGAGAAAGTCAAGTATCATATGGTTTCACTTACTTGTGGAGCATAAGGAGTAACATGGAGGACAGTAGGAGAAGGAAAGGAAATGGGAACTGGGGTAAATCAGAGAGTGAGACAAAGCATGAGAGACTTTGGACGCTGAGAAACACTGAGGGTTTGGGAGGGGTGGGGGGTGGGGGATGAGCCTGGTGGTGGGTATTGAGGGCACATATTGCATGGAGCACTGGGTGTGGGGCATAAATAATGAATCTTAGAACACTGAAAAAATAGATTATTATTTCTTTAAAAAAGAGATAACATTCTGGGAATTATTTACAAAGTATGGAAATCCAGGTAGAAGAATGGACCACAGCACACGTAGGGAGAAAGCCGAGGGGTCTCAGGAAGGGGGCTGTTTACACCTTCCCCTATTCCCTGCCCAAATCTCTGTAACAGTGTCTTCTAGAACAATAGTTCTCAACCTCTCTCTCTGAAAAGAAGAGCCTGGTTTTGTTATTACCAGTCCATTGCAATGGATACTTCGGTCAAATACAAGATCCTACCTTGAATGTCAGGACACTGGAAAATGCCTACAGCTGTTTCTGGATATTGACTCTGTTTCTGGACTTCCTCTGTCATGGTCCTGCAGCCTGGAGGCCGGCCATCCCCGACAGCTTAGAAGAAAGCAGAGTTTGGAGCAGCTCCGCTCATCTCATCCCTTATCTGGTTCCTGAGTTCAGTGGCATATTGGCATATTAATAGTTCTGAGGAGCCCTGTGGGAAAGACACGTGCTTACCAGTTCCCAAACCTGGTTGGTTTTGGAATGCCTTTCTGTGGCCTGTCACAGCTCATACTGCACCTCAGAGTTAGCTTTGAGAAACTCTTCTCTGGTTTACGAGGCTGTGGAGAAATGGAAACCCTCGTGCACTGCTGCTGGGGAAGCAAAATGGCGATGTCACTGGGGAAAGCAGTATGGAGGTTCCTCAGAAAGTTGAATCTAGAAGACTGTTTGATCTGGCAATCCCACTTCCGGGTTCGTACCCCCCAAATAATGGGACGCAGGGATTCGAACAGACACATGCACACCCATGTTCACAACAGCCAAAAAGTAGAGACACCCCAAGTGTGTACCGGTGGCTAAAGGGCAAAATGGGGTCTGTCCACCCAAAGGAAAGTTACTTTGGATTCCAAAGGAAGGGAATTCGGACACAGGCTATAGCATGGATGGACCATGAGGACATGCTGCTCCATGAAATAAGTAGTCATAAGCAGTGAGGAGGTCCCCAGAGGAGTCAAACCAGAGAGAGAGAGAGAGAGAGAGAGAGAGAGAGAGTGTAGGATGGTGGGTGCCATGGGCCAAGAGACGGGAACGGGGAGTTAGTGTTTAATGGGGGAGAGTTTCACTTTGGGAAGATGAGAAAGTTCTGGGGATGGATGGTGGGATGGTTGAACAAGAGTGTCCTTAATGCCACTGAACTGGTGCTTAAAATGGCAAATTTCATATTGGGTATCCTTGCAAGGAGGGAGGAAAGAAAGAAAGAAGGAAGGAAGGAAAGAAGGAAAGAAAGAAAAAGAGAAAGAGGAAGGAAGAAAGGGAAAGAAAAAAGAAAGGAAAGAAAAAGAAGAAAGGAAGAAAGAAAAAGAAAAGAAAGAAAGAGAAGAAGAAAGAAATAGGAAGGAAGGAAGGAAAAGAAAGAGGAAGAAAGAAGAGATAGAAAAAGAAAGAGAGAAAGAAAAGAAAGGGAAAGAAAAGAAAAGAAAGAGACAAGAAAGAAGGAAGCCCCCGTGGGGTTGCTGGGCTGAGCCTGGGCAGGCTGCCCCCTCTCCCTCCCAGTCCTCTGCTCCTGGGGCTCCCATCCTTGAGCAGGGTCTGGGCCTGGAGGAGTGAATTCAGTTATCTCTGGAGCACACTAAATTTGCAAGACCAGGCAGCTGCCTGGCCCTGAGGTCCTTGTAGAACGAATCTGGTCACCGTGGGCGCCGAGCTTCATTTTCCAGCTCGCTAATTGAAGGCGGAACGTCTCGTGGCAGATGCTGGTGCCCGCAGCTCCACGCGGGGGAGGCCTGACCCCTTTGATTCAGTCCCTGAGCCACATGCACCCCTGGCTGCAGCAACAGCAGTACCATCAGGGCTCAGGGGGCCACTGACCCGCTCTGGGCCTCAGCTCCCAGGGGCCCGGGAAGCCCGAGTTTTGTGAGCAGTTGTGGGCCTGGACCGAACATTGCATGGGAACATGGGGTACCAGGTGGCCAGGATGGGCTGGCAAGGTGGGAATGCCAGCCCTACTGCTGAGGACAAGCATGAACCCTCCACTTGGGTTTGCCCAGAAGCTTCCCCGCGTGCCTCCCAGAGGTGCTGTGAGGTGTGAGTGAGGGGTCTGTGTCCTGAGTCTCTGGCCTTTTTGGCCCTTTCTCTGGCTCCTCCCCCAGCTGCAAGAACACTGTGGAGCCCGGTGGCCCCTGAGAGGTGGTGGGCCAGAGAGCAGGCAAGCATGGGACCCCTTGTTTACCACCTCCAGGGGCCACTTCCATGCAGGTACGAGGTAACCCCCCGCCCACTTTGACCAGGTTGGGAAGGCCTTGCCTCTGCCCACAGGGCTTGGGGCAGTGCCGGGGCAGAAGCACCCGCCCCTTGTCACACCTGCTTTGCTGGTCTCCCCCCGCCCCCGGGGCCTTCCTGAGGTGTGGGCATCACAGGGTCATTCCAGCGGCCGACCGTGGGCCATGGTGATGAGCATGACCTCGGAGCCAGACACTGGCGGCTCCCTGCCTCCCTCAGACTCCTCACTGTCTCTCTCTGCTCCTTCGCTTCCCTCCTGAAGATCAGGGGAAGCAGCTCGCAATGTTGTTTTGAGAAATAAATGGAATGAAATGCCTCTGAAGCATTCCCATAGCTGCTGGCTATTAATAGTAACAGGAGTTTGGCAGCAAAACCCCATCCACTCAGATCTTGATGAAGGGAGATGTGAGGACTGGTTTGGCCACCGGTTAAAGAGGCTGATGGAGCGGTTCGGTCCCGGGACGCGGGAACCCAGATGGACACGGGCCCTCACACCCGGGGAGGACGTGGTTCTCCGCAAGGGTTGACATGCTGCGGAACATTTTCCGGCACTGCTGTTTTTCAGGGAACTGCTCCGGAGGTGATACCATAAACCAGAGGCGTCTGTCCGCTTTGTTTTAAGGCTGTGCCTTGCTCGAGGCCAGGAACTATGCTTGCTTATTAGTCTGTGGCCTCAGTGGGTCATTGTAAGGGCGTCCTCCTCAGATCTCCAGATGCTGGGAAGAAGCCACCTTGTTCCTCTGCGATGTTTTCCAGGTTTGCGCGGGAGCTGAGCAGCGCTGTCCCTTTGGAAAGGCCAGTTTGCCCCAGGCCGCAGCTGGCCTGGTTCTGTCGTCCACAAACACGATCGCATCCCAGAGTCAAGTCCCCCAGCTGTTTTGGGCAATGTCAGCATTATTGGAATAAGCCGTGAGCAGCTCCGGGGGCCTTGCTGAAACGAATGCTCATCTCTAGACAAAGAAAGGCCAGCTGCCTCCTTGCTCAGGGTGCCAGCCCTCTCTTGTCGCCCCATGACAGGTGTGGACAGTCCCCCAGGCCGGCAGGTCTGGCAGCGGGTGGCTGGTCCTTGGGCATCATGGGGGCCGCTGCCCGAGCAGAAAGCCTGCAGTGCATTTGGCTGTGTGTGCTTGCTGTTGAATTATTTAACATCTTAATGAGTCCATTTTTCACGTCCTCCACTGGTTCCCCCTGGGCCCACCGGGCAGGCAGGCGGGCAGTTGGTGAGGTGGTAATGAATATTAATGAGGCAGCATTATGTTTGGTGTGCCTGCTTAATGCCCTGCTCCAGCAGGAAGGGGCTGGGTTGGGGTGAGCACTTCCTCAAAGGCCATGTGTCCAGGCCACCTTGAGGTCACCAGGCAGCTCTCCAGTTTGGGGAAGTCCCTGGGGGCACAGAAGGCTTACATCGCTGTGAGTGACTCTAGGGAGGGATTCCTGCCCCTGGACAAAGTGGGCGCCATGACCATGTGTTGAGTGATCTGTTCTTGAGTCTGCAGACCATCAGCTTCCACTTGCTGGTGAACTTGGACACAGGTGTTATGAATGCCACATGGTTCAGAGGTGCTTGGGTCCAGTGCTGCTTGGACAGGTATGGGTGTCCTTGCTCTGCCCTTTCCTGCCTTTTTTCTGGGCCTTGGGGTTCCTCTTGGTGGCCTCTGAGGGAAATGCTCTCATTCCCTCAGAGCCGGCGTAAACGTTTAGATGGACCATGGTACAGCTATACCATGGAACACTACTCAGCCCCGAAAAAGGAATGGACTGCTTACTCATCCATCCTATGTCGTGGGTGAATTTTGAAGGCGTTGCGCTCAGTGAAAGCAGCCTATCACACAAGGCCACCGTGCCTCAGGGCTCCATCCTCAGCGAGGCCAGAATGAGGCAAGTCTGCAGAGACAGAGGTCGATTAGTGGTTTCGAGGGACTGGTGATGGGAGCAGGATGGGCTGTATGTCATTACGTACGAGGGGTCTTATTGGAGCAAGAAAGCGTTTTAAAGCTGATGTATGCGGGCGGCTGCCCAGCTCAGCAAAGTTACTGAAAATCACCAAACTGTGAAACAAAGCCAAGCAACCCACCAACCAACCTGAGTCACATTCCCTCAGTTTGGTTGGAAAAACAGAGAGTCATAAGGACAAAATGAAGATTAGTTGTCCGTTACGTGGGCGCACTTCCCCCTGAGCCTTTCTCTCGGACGAAGACTTTGTCCCCACGCCGAGTGCGCTCACGTCGGCGTCAGTGAAGTTTTGTGGTCTGTTCCTTTTGCCGGCTTCATGATATGCTGTGTCTGATGCCGACTGTTCTCAGGCGAGGTGAAGCAAAGGCCCCAGGAGAAAATGTCAGAAGTTTGGGCAGAGGCTGGACGAAACGAAGCTAAACGTGTATGTGGAAACACTGATGAACTCGTGTGTTTTAATTCTCTGAGAGGAAGGATGACTCCATCCACCTGGACCCACTCAGTTCGCTCCCCTCTGCCATGCTCTGGGCCTGGAAGGACGCCCTCTGTCGCTGGCTCCCGTGCCCACTAACCTCCCGCTGGGCACACCCAGGGAGGCAGGGACACGAGATCCGTGGGCAGGATGGGAAAAGGCTGGAGTATTCATTCTGCTGGGCCAGGGGTAGGCTGTGGCTGTGTCCCTCTGTCCACAGCCCCCTTTGAGAGGGTCTCCCCTTGCCAACATTTTCGGGCTCTGTAAATGCTTCCCCATCTCTTTTAGACTAGGGGTTCAGCAGCTCCCCATTCGTGCCAGCCCTGTGAGTTTCAGCATCTCTGGTTGGCACCCCTACCCTGAGCCCTTCATATAGCTTGCTGCAGTGACACCTTGAAAGGGGTCCCGATGGGCGTCATCCCCAGAGTGTATTTGACCTCATGGTTCTCGTGGAGGTCACGGGGGCTGGTGGCGTGTAGGACTCCCATTTGGGAAAGGTCGTTCTGTAGCAGCATTTTGGGGGACACACCATTCCCCATGTCACGTGTATGATGTCATTATCTATTTCATCTGCCGGTGAGCAGCTGGTCACTGCCAATTATTTTTTTGCATCTTTGTGCAGTGATTATGTGCTTGGATAGATTCCTAGAATGTCTGAAGGAATGTCCACTGAAATGTATTTCCAGTAGATATCGGACAGAGCACTTGAAGGTGGCCCTGCTCCAGGGCTGTGACTCTACCCCCTGGAGCCACTATCCCCTGGACCCAGCTTCGGGGACATTTAGGAATTATTAAGAAAATAGGCTGGGAATAGCAATTTGGTTTGGGGGACCCGTTCATTCTGGAGCCCTGATGAGCTGTGAGCTCACAAGTGGGCTCTACCCTTAGTGCCCTAGGCCAGAAATCACAGGTATAGTTGAGAAACGGGCCCACACGCAGCTCAGCTGTGGGACGTTGGCCATCCAGGGCCCCCTCGGAGCTCCGAGCCCTTGGCCCAGCCATACCGGGGGTAAGACACAGCGACTGTGCCTGTGCCTTTTCTGAGCCATCGACACAGTCCCATATCGATGCTGCTAAGAACGTTTCATAGTATCCCAGCTTTTTATTATTCATGCAACTTTGCCTCTCCCCACTCCCAGCCTCAAAGAGGCATTTATTAATGCCCTCACATGTGCAAAAGGCTCCACCTGCTCCTTATGACTCTGAAGCCATTTGGGCTGAAAATCATTTTAAAATAAAAATCTTGGGCGCCTGGGTGGCTCAGTGGGTTAAAGCCTCTGCCTTCAGCTCAGGTCATGATCTCAGGCTCCTGGGATGGAGGCCCGCATCAGGCTCTGCTTCCTCCTCTCTCTCTGCCTGCCTCTCTGCCTACTTGTGATCTCTCTCTCTGTCAAATAAATAAATAAAATCTTTTTTCAAAAAAATCTTGCCATTTGCTGTCTTTTGCTCTTCCAAGGGAGCCCGAGGACGATCACAGTTACCTCAAAGGCGCCCAGTGGGATTGTTGTCCCTGCGTGTGTCTGGAGCACAGGGCCTGGATGGCTAGCGTGGTGGTGAGGTGGGGCTTCGCACTGATGGAATTGGTGTCCTTGTTGATTTCACTAGGGCAGCAGCGCAGGGCGTGCTTGGTCCTCCGGGCATGTCCTCAAGCCAGCCCTTTCTGCACCGTGGCCCCGGCTGATGTTGGAATCTCTTTCACTGACCAGGTTGAGGGATTTTCTTTCATCTTTCTCCACGTTGCTCTCTCATGGGCTGTGGGAGCCGTTCTTGAGGACTGTCTCTCGATGGCTGTGCTGCCGGCCCTTTGTAGGTGTAAGTGAAGGTGACAAGCGAGTCAGGAGTCACTTTCTCTTCTGTTGCCAGACGGCAGACGAGGAGCTGAGCCCCTGCCATCTGCTCCTCGCCCTCTCCCAGCCCTTGGGTAATGTCCCTGGAGTCGGCTGCTCCCAACATTCCATGGACACTCCCGCATTCCTCTGGCAGCCCTCAAATGTGTCCTAGAGCTCCTCTGTGCCAGGCCCTGGGGCTCATGGGTTAGTGAGATACCTATCCATTCATTCAGCCACTCACCCACTCATTCAACCAGTGTTTATCCGAACCCTGCTTTAGTCTCTCCGTTACAAACGACAGAATTTGTACTTGCAAGTTTAAGCAGAGAAGTAAGTTACTGAGGACGTTCGGTGCTCTGTGCCAGTCAGAGGCCCAGAGAAACCAGCTGTGTTGTCAGGAACAGCACCCAAACTAGACCACAAGCCTGCTCCCTGGGGCCCCTGCCTCTGGCAACTCCAGCTGCGCCGCCATGTCCCGAGCTCCGGTCGTCTCCCCTGCCGTGGTCCGCTTGCCGGGATGGCTTTCTCACCTTGCAGGCTTCTGGCCCAGTGCCCAGCTGGCAGAGCAAGGCCCGCCTGATGCACTTGAACTGCACTGGGGGCTCTGAGAGCGAGTTTCTCATTTGTGCCTTAGAGAATGGAAGGCTGACAAGGAGAGAAGGTCCCCAAGCTTGGCAATGGGGTGTCATGACCAGAAGTCACCACCAGGGCGCATGGAGCTAAAGACTAGCCGTTGCCCTTGGCGAGTGTGATGTGGGCATAGGCAGCCGGGTGGGGTAGGCATGGTGGATCCTCTGAGGAAGGTCTGTGTCGATGACTTAGGAGCACAGAGCATAACTCAGTCAACCTTACCTGGGACCAGGGGAGGGTGGCGCTTTGCAAAATGAGATATGCAAATGCATAATAAACAAACAATAATAAATAGACTTGACCTCATCTGTAATCAAGGAAATACACAATGGAGGATACTGACTAAGAATGCCAAGTGTTCCAGTAGAAACTCGTAATGCTGGGGAAGGTGTTTGCCATTTCCTACTCAAGGTAAATTCAGGGCTGCTCTGGGTCCCTCTGCGTCCCAGCAGCTCCCCTCCTCCGGGTCATGTGTCTACTTGTTAGCTGTCTTCCCTGCTAGAATGTAGTTAGCGTGAAGGGGGAAATAGTTTCCCCCATTATGTCCCCAGTACTTCCTCTGCCTGACCCAGGTACTCCGTAAATATTTGTTGAATGTGTATGGAAAAACTTCCAAGGATGTAATAAAGTTGGGGGGGAATCCAGAATGAGGGAAAAATGATCTCTAGAGGGCTGTTTGTCCGATTAGGGATTTGGGGCTCTTTGGTGACGGGGAAAGGGACACTGGAGCAGAGGGACCTCCACAAGCAAAGGCGGGAGGAGTCAAACTGCCTGCATTGGGGGCCTGGCTTGTCCCCACACAGGCTGTGGGGAGTGACAGCCTAGACTGAGCTCTGTGGATGTGGCGTGAGGGGAGGACTGATGGGGTCTGGGCTCTGGTTGGAGGGAGGGTCTTACATGAGATTTAGGGGAGGTAGCATCGGCAAGGTTTGGCAGTGCAGGAGCCTATGATGGGGCTGGCCCTAGGTGGGGTGCCTGGGGGTGGGAAGGACATCTCTTGTTCCCCATACAGCCGTCTCTTATAGTGGGGTTCAGTCCCACAGGGTGGGGACCTGGTCATGCCAGGCAGGTTCACACGGCATCGGTCACTTTAATTTGCAGTCTGGTAATTACTCAATGTGCCGATTGATTGGATTTGATCAGGTTTAATATGATCTTTTATGGCTGAAAAACTTGACTCCAAGTGAAGGACATAAAGTTTTAAAGGAGCCCTGAGTAAAATCCTTCCTGTGCGTTCATGTTGACCAAGAGTGAGGGTAACAAGTAGACCCCACATGGAATTGCAAGGGATCCAGGATAGTCACAACAATCCTGAAAAAGAGGCACAGGAGGAGGAGCCCCACTTCCCAGTTTCAAAACTTACTACAGGAGCGCCTGGGTGGCTGAGTCGGTTAAGTGTCTGCCTTGGGCTCAGGTCATGAGCCCAGGTCCTGGGATGGAGCCTCGCATCAGGCTCCCTGCTCGGCGGGAAGCCTGCTTCTCCCTCTCCCACTCCCCCTGCTTGTGTTCCCTCTCTGGCTGTGTTTCTCTCTGTCAAATAAATAAATAAAATCTTTAAAAAAAAACACCTTTATTGAGATACAACTTTTTAATCTTTACCGCCCTATTGGGACTTGGCTTTCTGTGGTTTTCTTGAAATGCCTTCTATGTTGTGGGTTGGTAGAGGCAGCTGTGGAGGGGGGGGCAAATAAAATAGGGGGATTGCAGTGGCCTTGACCTCTTTCAGTGATTTGCTAACCAGTAGATCCATGGGTGTAATGATGTATTCGGGCAGTAAACGCCTGCTGGATCTTGCTGCAGCTGGCCTTGGGGACCTGCACACAGATGTGGATGGGCCTCCTACTTCGCCCTGCAGCCCAGAGCCTGGCTTTCTAAAGTTCCAGAACATCGGTTTCCTTGTATGTCACAGTGAGGTTGCTGAGGGCTTCCTGGGAGCTGTGCAGAACCTACCACCACTCAGCCAGCCAGACCCTTCCTTTCACCTGTGCCCGGTGAGGGGACAGTCCTGTTGAAGTGGAGCCATCGTGAGGGCACATGGCAATGCCCAGGCCTGGCCACTGGGCCAGGAGTCACTGCTGCGGACATGACTGTGCTCTTCCCGGCATCTTGGGCAGGCCCCATGAGGCCCATTCCCTGCCCCAGCCTTTCATTTTTTTTTTTTTTTTTTTTTTTTTAAAGATTTTATTTATTTGACAGAGAGAAACACAGCAAGAGAGGGAACACGAGCAGGGGGATTGAGAGAGGGAGAAGCAGGCTTCCCGCCGAGCAGGAAGCCCGATGTGGGGCTCGATCCCGGGTCTCCGGGATCATGACCTGAGCCGAAGGCAGTGGCTTAACCAACTGAGCCACCCAGGCGCCGCCGCTGCCCCAGCCTTTCAAAGTAGAAGCTGGAGGAGAGGCCTAGATGGTCACTCAATGAACCGTCTCCATGATGGAGAACAGAGAGACCAGGATGCTTGGGCCCCAGGGACAGCACAGGGCTGTGTCTCATGTGAGCACACACACAGCTGCCCTGGTCTCTGGGCTGCCTAGTACTCGTGGGAGGGCAGCTATCAGATGCCCCTGTGCAACATTGTGTCTCTGGCAAGTTGCATTTGCTATGGGGTTTGCAGCCTGGCCCCGCAGTGGGGAAGTGTGTATGTGGTCCGGCAGAGACCTTCCTCTGGTTCTAGTTAGGACTAGGGGCTATCAATGGGACCCCTTCGGCATTTGTCTTCCTCTTTGGTTTTCAGTTGTGGGAGGGTGTTTCCTCTCTCCTCCCTCCTTTTGCCTGTCTACCCTCACCCCCACCCCTCGCCACTCCATGCCAGACCTATGTGTGGAAGATTCAAGTGTGGACGAGGGACAGACCTAACCCACCCAGGTGCAGAGGCAGTGGGAGAGAGGGACAGGCTGGCAGCCAGCTCGGAGTTGGAACTCTACCACCCATTTCCAGCAGAAGGCCCTGAAGAGAGAGGAAGAATTCCTAGTCAAGGGTGGGAGGGCCTCACAGAGGAGGCAAGCTTCGAGTGTTGGTCGGGAGGTCTCTGGCACAGTGCCAGCCGGCCCCCAGGGGAAGCAGGGGCTCAGGCTTGGGAACAAGGGGGAGAAGGGAGATGGAGGCAAGGCCTGTGTGGGAGAGGCTTGGGAAGGGGCAGTAGGACCAAGGAGGATGGCGGCCTGGTCATGGGAGCACCACTGCTGACGTTTACTGTGCTGGGCTTTGTCCTGAGCGGGAGTTACCATGAAATCAGGGGTACGGTGGGCCTGCTGTGTGTTTTTCTGAAATGTGAACATAAACACATCAGCATAAATGTTCATCTGTGGGGGACCACCTGAAGCCTTGGCAACACTCTGAGTGGTGGGGACAGGGAGGCGGGGTGGGGAGACAGCTTCTGACCTTCGCAGCTTGAGAAGACTGTTTTTTTCTGTGGTTTGGGAGTGAACCTGCATGGGAGTGGGGCTCAGTGTCTTAAAGCCTTTGGGCTTAGCCTGACCATCTTTCCAGCATTCTGGGAAGTGGAAACTGGAGGCCCTGGCCAGAAGGGGCCCTGACTATGGGCTGACTGGCAGACCAGGGCAGAGCTGTTGGGGCCGGGACTATTTGTGCAAATCCTGGCCCCAGTTCCGATGGGCTGACGGACAGGGCTCCTCATTGCCTCTGTGTCCCGCATGAGTGCGGGCCAGGATCCATCTAGTATGGATCTGTCTAGAACACCACTGGCTTGCCGGTCTTTTCTCCGCAGACACTGGTTTGCCTGAGCTGCTGTCTTGAGGTCTTTCCCAAGCTGTGTGATTCACTTGTATTCATTAACGTTTGCTAGAGGCATGTAGAATAATACGGTTATTGTTCCTGTTTGCATTCACAACCACTTTTTATCAGAACCTCTTGTGTGCAGGGCTCTATTACCTCGCTTAATCCTTACAATAGCTTGGCAAGAAGGTTCAGTTAGGCCCACTGTATAGATGAGAAATCTGAGCTCAGATTTGTCTGAGGAAAGACTCTTGTCTTTTCGTCCCCAACCTCTCAGAGAGATTCAGGAAGCTGTCCCTGAGGTCACGTAACACAAACGTGGCTCAGGTGGCATTCAGGTTCTGGCCTGCCTGATTTCAAAGCCCATGCTCACAACGTCCACCCCCCCACCCAGGTTTCTCAGCCCGGCCAGATGCTCTCAGGCACTTGGAGGAGCCCAGGGTCATGTGGGGTGTGGTAGGAGCTCAGGCCAGATGGAGAGATGTGCAAATGCGCAGCTGGAAGGGAGAGGGTGTGGCCTTGTGGAAGGCATTCCAGGAGGAGGGAAGTTCAAGGGCAAAAGCCTAGAGGTAAAGCAGCTCCATCTGAGTTGAGAGTGGCTGCTGAGCCAGGCTGGAGTGGTAGCAGAGCACTGAGACCCCCGCCTGGCCCTCAGGGATGTGCAAAGGAGCTTAGTCCTTCTTGGGGGGGGGGGGGCCTTGGGGAGCCACAGAGGGTGACTCATCTACCAGCCCTCGGGGCTCCTACTATGGTAAGGGACTTGTCAGGGGAGATGACTGAAGACCTTGTTTTCTGGAAGGGAATCAGAGGATGGACAGCGGACCCAGAGTCAGGGTTTTTGTGAGATGGCATGGGACAGGGAACAGGTGGGTCTGCAGGGCCCCAGAGAGCAGAGTAAGGACCACTGGTTCATTATCTCCTCCCTTCCTTCTGAATTTATTAAGTTTTATGGAACACATGTTATTGGGAATAATGTTCAGGAACAAGAAGGATGAAGCTCTCACTGCCGGGGAGACGTTCCTTGATTGGCACTATCCCATAGGTAGTGAGGTCCCCGTCACCACGTGAAAGCAGGGGCTGGATCCTCACTTCTCCAGGCTGTGTTTTTCCAGCATGCCATGATCAAATGGAGGTACACTGCTCTCCTGCTCTTCTGTCTTTTCCTCAGACTGTGAGCTCCTAAGGGTGGAGATCACTCAGTCATTCAGCAAACCTACACTGCACACCTACTATGTGCCGGGCACTGTGCTACCACAGGGAGCAGAGCACCCAAAGTCCCCACATTCTGGAGACTTTTGTCTTTTCGTCCCCAGTCTCCAGCCTCAGGCCAAGCCCCTGGGTGCTGGGAACACTGCGGTAATGTTTGTCGAGTCAGTCTTACCCGGCAGGATGTGTCTTCTGTCTGTTCCACCGTGATTGTAGATTCACAGCCTGCCCCCCTCCTGCCAGACCTCCCCGACCTGCCTCATTAACCAGACAATTGTCATTTCAGCCCAGAGCAGGCCAAGCCCTCCACGTGGGCACGCATTTGTTTAAAGGGCCTTAGGGCCAGTCTCCTCCCCCTGCTCCTCCCAGAAAGGTCTCCAGTGGGATGGAAAATATGCAGAACACTCCCACATGCTCCCTGAGGATCACTGAGTGTCCACTCTGCCCCTTGGAGATCTGCTGCCCAGCCTTCTCCTTGTTAGACCAAGTCAGAGCAGAGGCGCCTGAGGCCCTTAGCGGGCCCTGGACACTGTGACACGGTCTGCCTGCAATTTTCAGGAGCCAGTCTTCATCTTTTAAATCGGAATCATCTGGAGTAGTTGCTGGGGCTCCCGGGGTTAATCTACCCTGGCACTGATTAGCTCCTGCTCCTTAGGGCTGAGCACAATTATCCCCGGGAAGGAGCAGGTGGCCTGGCAGCTCGGAGCCTCTGCAGGGTTGGGGCAGGAGGCTTGGGGGTTGGGATTCCCCTTCTTCCCAAGGCCGCACAGGGAGTTGCAGACCCCACCAGCTTCATGTAAGACCCCCCACCATGAGCATGTGGGAGACTAGACGGGCAGAATGGGGTTTTTGCATGTCACCTGGGGACAAAGGCAACTTCCCTTAATTGAGAACCTACTACGTGCCAAGCACTTGACACACACACTGCTTCATTAGATCCCCCGGCTGTGGGGTGTTAGTAAAACCCCCATTTTACTCATGGGAAAACTAAAACTAAGGGCTGAGAAGGTAAAGCCACTCCATTCACGTCACATCCCTGTCATTTGATGGAGCCAGGATTGGAAACCTAGCCAAGGGGGACACTCACCACACAGGCTGTGCCACCTCCCACCCTGTCTCAGAGGGGTGAAGCGACCTGCTCAAGGTCACACAGCCATTGCATGACATTGCTCGGTGAGTTTCCGCCGCAGGATATCAAGTGAAGCTTCCATGAATCTCGGCTGGCTGCTTCACCGGCCCCAGAAAGGAATGCTTTGCAGGGGATCACAGCACAGGCCTGATTAGTCTGTCTTCCTTTAACCACACTGGAGAGAAGGGGAGAGAGGGACAGGGGTGAGAGGGCAGAGAACAGTGGTGGTCCTGGCGGCCCCGATTCTGGCACTTGTCCCTGCTCACTGGCCTATGATGAATTTTTCATACACATGGGATCACACCGTATGCGGTATTTTGCATCTGATGTCTTCCACTGAGTATAATGTTTCCCAAGTGACAGCGAGTCCCACTACTTCATTCCTGCTCTGGCTGAATGAACCCCGTTGTACGAACACACCGCGTTGTGTTTATCCATTCAACTGTGGACGCGCACGGGGCTGGTTTTCATCTGTCTGTTCTTGTCAGTAGCGCGGCTAGAATACTTCTGTGCAGGCTTTGGTTAGAGTGCCTGCGTTCAGTTCTTTTGTTTAGATAACGAGCCTCGGGTGGGGGTGGTCAATGATAACACTATGCTTAACGTTTTGTGGACTTGCCACACCCTTTGCCACGGTGGCTCCACCATCTTCCGTCTCCCCCAGCACCGGATGAGGGTTCCTCTATCCCGGAATCCTGGGCAGCACTGGTTATTTCTGCTTAGTCAGGACTGCCCCCCTCCCACGTGGGGAAAGGGTGTCACTGTGGTGTTGGCTTGCATTTCCCCACATCTAACCATGATCATCTTCCCACGTGCCCCCCGGGCCATCTGACTGTCTTCTTTGGAGAAATGGCCATTATTTTCAGTGGGGTTGTTCATGATCTTAAGTTGTAGGAGTTCTTTATACATTCTAGATGCAAGGCCCCTATATGATTTAGGATTGGAAAATATTTTCTACCATTCTTTGGGTTTCTTTACATTTTCTTGAGATTATCCTTTCATTCACAAAAGTTTTTAGCAATGTTGAAGTCTGATGTCTCTGTTTTCTCTGTTTTTGCTTGTGCTTCAGGTGCCCTATTAGAGACACTGTTACCAAATCCAAGGGAATCAAGATTTGCTCCAGTGTGCTCTTAGTTTATCTCTGGAGTGTTAAGAGTTTTTGCTCCTAAAGTCCATTCTTCAATCCATTCGGGGTTAATTATTTTATATGGTGGAAGGTAATGCTCCAGCTTTACTCTTTTGTATGTGGAGATCTGACTTCTTGACACCATATGTTGGAGGCTCCGGTTTTGCCTCAATGAATGATCGTGGTATCCATGTTCGAAAACAACTGACTATGCGTGTAGGAATTCCTTGAGTCTCAATGGTGTTCCATTGACTCATGAGTGTCAGTCTTCTCTGCTCACACCTTGCGGGAAATATTATAATCTCATATAGAGTTGCTTTCATTCTTAGGGGTTTTGGGCACATAAGATTATGTCATCTATAAATACACTTCTCCTTCTTCATTTCCATTTGGAAGCTTTTAATTATTTGCCTTGCATAATTTCTCTGACCGAAGTTCCATGACAGTATTGAAATGAAGTAGTGGAAATGACTTATTTGGGATTTAAAAGAGAATACTTCCAGTGTTTCACACTGAGAATGATATACATATGAGTTTCATCATCAGTTCCTTTATCATAATTCTTAAAAGACTTATTTATTATTTAACTGATTTGAGAGAGAGTCTGTGCACATGGGGGGTGGCGAGGCACACAGGAGAATCTCCAAGCAGACTCCCCTCTGAGGGCAGAGCCCAGTGAGGCCTCCATCTCATGACCTGTGAGATCATGACCTGAGCCCAAATCAAGAGTCACATGCTCAATCGACTGAGTCCCCCAGCTGCCCCTCCTTATTTACAATTTAATCTTCTATTTCTATTTTATTGGGAGCACTTATCATGAAAGGGTTTGGATTTTGTCAAAGCTTATGCCACATCAACTGAGAGATGATCATGTTTCTTATGGACATGGTATGTAACACTGATCCGCTATGTCAATTTGCATTTCCAGCATAAATCACACTGGTCACAATGTAGAGTCCTGTCCCAGTGCTGCTAGATCCTGTCTGCCAGAATTCTGCTGGGGGGGGGGCGCCTGGAGGGCTCCCTCATTAAGCGTCTGCCTTCAGCTTGCACCATGATGCCAGGGTCCTGGGATCAAGCTCTGCTGAGCAGGAAACCTACTTCTCCCTCTCCCTCAGCCTCTGCTTGTGTTCCCTCTCTTGTCTCTCTCTGTCAAATAAATAGATAAAAGCTAAAAAAAAAAAAAAAAAAAAGAAAAAGAAGAAGAAAGAAAGAAAAAAGGAAGAAAGAAAGATGAAAGAAAGAATTCTGTTGAGGATTTTTGCATCTCTCTTCATCATGGATTTTGGCCTGCAGTTGTCTTTTCTTGTAATGTCTTTGTCAGTCTGGAATCAGGACAATGCTGGCATTCTAGAGTGACATGGGAAGTGTTCCCTCCTTTTGTACTTTTTACAGACTTTCAGAAGCACTGGTGTTATGTCTTCTTTAAACGTGTGACACAAATCACCAGTGAAAGCATCACATTCTGGACTTTCATTGCTGGGAAGCCTCATTACTACAGCAATGTACTTATGCTAGGTCTACTTGGGATTTCCATTTCTTCTGGAGTCACCTTTGGTAGTTCGTGTGCTTCTCAGTATTGTCTGCTTCATCTCAGTGAACCAATTTCTTGGTACAAAATTATTCCATTTTTTCTCCTTGTCGATTTTGGTAAATCTGTAAAAGAAAGAATTATTGTTTGAACTGATTTTCTCAAGTGCTCATCTCTTCCATTCACTTCTTCCCTAATCTTCATAGTTTCCTTTGCTCTGCTAACTTTGATCTTCTCCTTCTACTAACCCAGAGGAACCTTCTAACTGTTCCAGTTGGCAGCCAGGCAGAGGACCTATATCCAGGTCTGGGTTGTTGGGTAGAGAAGCAATTACAGGCTGCAGTGGATCAGGCTACCTGGGCAATTTCTGCCTCAATTGGCATTCCAGGCCACCCCCAGACTGTCATTTCAGCCTGAACTTTCCCTACTGCCAAGCACAATACCCAGCAACAGACTGACCTGCTTCCCATGAACCACTAACGAAGTGAGGCATCTTCTGTGCTCTGCGAACAAGAAGACTGGCTGAATTTTGCCAAGGAGCACTGCCCATGGGCAGGAGAACCTGAACATCCCAGAGCACTGTCTTCTTTGCACTTCCTGCACGCCTTCCTATGTGTGGGCCACTGCCACCTGTGCCCATAGATATCCAAGAGCACCCATTCACCCAGGGTGTCTGATCATGCGAAGTCAGCCCTTCCACTCCACCCAGACCCCCAACACAGTACCCAAGACCAGATGTAGCCCCTACCAAGGCAGCAGGGACACCACCTACCTGCTCTGCACACACTTGGCCAGCTCCTGCAGCCCGATGTCAACATGAGCGCTGTCCCAGCGTCCCTGATGGCCAGGAAAAGAAGGCAACTGTCCCACCCTTTCTCACT
The DNA here is from genome assembly GCA_004023965.1 of Spilogale gracilis. Taxonomy (NCBI): domain Eukaryota; kingdom Metazoa; phylum Chordata; class Mammalia; order Carnivora; family Mephitidae; genus Spilogale; species Spilogale gracilis. The sequence continues at coordinate 74,493 of PITA01000982.1, forward strand.
GACAGACATCCCTTCCCGAGGGCCCCTCTCCATACCTACAAGGAGCCAAGAAGTCTCATTCTTTAGAGGCCTCTGAGCTAGATGCTGGCATGGGGTGCCCTGAACCATCCAGTGTTTATGATGATTGTGCAATTCCTCTCACTCCGGAGTTGACCTCCCGGTCGTCCCTGGAGACCTCAGGCACCCTCCGAGCCTCTGTCAGCACCTCTTTCTCCTCAGCCTCGACCACATGGTGACAGCCTCGGACTCACACCAGCTCTGGGTCTCAGGATCTGCAACCACAGCTCCTCGCTGCCACTCTCCATCCAGCAGGAGGACGAGGCTGCTCCCCATCGGCCTGGACGTGAAGATTGGCACCATGTACAAGAGCATCCTGCTGAACTGGGCAGATGGGGCATCCCTTTGGTCTCCTCACTCAGACCTCTCTGGGCACTGACCTCACTGGAACAGCTGCTCTGACAAGGAGCCGTCTGTGGGCCTTCCAGTCAGCATGCCCAGGCCTGGGAGGATGCAGATGATCACCACAGCCCCCACTCTATGCGGAGGAAACTGAGGCAGCCTCCTCACCCCTGGCTGGTGTTTGCATAGCTATGCTTCAGTGGGGGCAATAACACGTCCACCGAGCACCCTCCAGATCTAGGATGAGTCACTCTGACTGATAACACTGCCCAGATTGTGTCCCCTGAACCCGGCAACCTGCAGGGACCCCTTAACTCCTGGCCCAACACCCAGAGAGCCCTGTGTGATCTGGTCCAGATGCCCTCGCCAGTGTGCACCCCTCACCCCCCACCAGCCTCTGTAGGGCATTCCTGCCCCCGGGGCCCGACAAGAAATTGCCCCTGAGAGCCCCCTGCCTCCCTTCCCCGTGGTCCCCATCCAGGATGGTCTCACCTCCCAGGCTGGGCTCCGAGGCCTCTTCCTCGAGCTCCTCTGTAAACTCAGGCTTTGGGTCAGACTGATCAGGGTTCAAACCCACAGCGGGGCCATGCCACAGCCCCGGGCCAGGCAAGCTCCTCTGGCAACGTTTGGGACCCCAGTATTCTACTTTGAAAATGGGGTCAGCGACTCCCACCTCCAGAGGCTGTGTTGGGGATTAAAGCAGGGAGATGAAGGTGTGTGAAGGACCTTGGGGAGAGTGGGCTGCTGCCCGGAAGATGGGGGAGGGGGTATCGATGAGGAAAAGGCAGCCTGAGCTCCTCCCTGTCCAGACGTGTCCCCTCCACCTCCCATGACCCGGCCATGCACCGAGAGGAGCCCTGGAACGGAGCGGGGGAGCGGAGGCAGGACAGCAGGCTGGGGGGGTATATTTCATTTTCTCTGTCTCTAGACTATGGGAGCCTGTGGGGGCCCTTGGGCATCCTGGGAACCGCGGGCCATCAGCCTGGCATGATCCCCCACCCCACATACTGTGGCCCCGGGCATTCTCTCAAGAGTTCCAGGGGAGTCCAAGGAAGTAGCCTTGAATGGCACAGCTTGAAGAAAAAGGCCAACTTTTATTGAATCTGCATATTAAGCATTAAATGTAAAAATCATAAAACATGTGCCAGAAGAGATTGCTCCCTCACAGGCGACTTGAAGGGAGGCTCTGGGCGGAGTGTCTCTAGCGCGGGCAGAGCAGTAGCTGTGGCGGTGGCTGACACGGGGACGCCAATGGCTCCTGCTACGGACCCAGCCCAGGGCCGCAGCCTGAGCCCGAGCTGGAGCTGCATCTGTCCCCGGAGGTCACGCCCGAGCTCGCTCTAGAAGGCGTGTAGGTCTCTGTGGACTCACTCGGGCGCTGTCGCCAGATGTGGGGCGGGAACCCAGGGCAGGCACGACTTGGCCTGGAGCTGGGCCAGGAGGGTCCTCAAGGTCTGACCTGCCCACCCGGAGCTCTGGAGCTGCTGCCCATGTGACCGGGAGTGCACAGTGCAACGGCCGCTGCATCCGGCGGCTCTGGCCCCGCGGCCGGCCCACGGGTCCGCTTGAGCTCCTGAGTCCGGCCGTGGTCTCCTCATGGAGCTGACGGCCAAGCGAGCTGCAGGTGCAGGGGGCCCACTTGCCCTGGGGTGCGCTCAGCTCTGACTTTGGAGCCCCCGACAAAGGTGCAAGGGCAGAAGGTGGAGATGCCCCAGGCTCGGGAATGGCTGCGGGTCCCTCCCTGCTTCTGCAGCCACATCTTCCTGGGACTGTTTGCTAGTCCAGGGACAGTGGCCGGCTCTGATCCTGAGATGGTGCTGAAGTGGCAGGAGGAAGAAAGATCACCAGCCTCACCGCCTGTCCCTGTGCCTTCCCGATGGGAACAGGGCTCGGCCCCGGAGCAGCGCTGTGCTGGCTGAAGAACAGGCTCTCACTCTCGGGTTCTGACTCGGGCCACGGTGTGGGACTGGCTGGGAGAGAGGGTGTGGAGCTGGCTTTCCCTCTGCAGGGGACCATGGGTAGGAGCCAGAATGGCTCTAGTCTGTGGGGACACCGGCTGGGCCCCTAGCGCTGGTTCCACGGCTGGCTCGAGCCCCGCACCCGTGCAAGTGCCAGTGCGTTAGACGGTTCTAGATCTCAGCTGCCCGCAGAGCTGGCTCGGCTCCACAGCCGGGGTGAGGGGGTGCAGGAGATGCTCGAGCTCTGTGTCCCCTGCTTTCTGACTGCGGGTGAGAGGCTCCCCCACGGGGTGGGCTGGGAGCTCCGAGGGCAGGGAGGGTGTCTGGGGTTCACTCTGCATCCCAGCAAAACTGGTGCCGAGGCTGCACCCATGCTAAAAGCGTGAACATGAGAGTCCGTGGCCTGGCCCACCACATGGGGCTGCTGGGGAGCCCACGAATTCGTGACCATTTGACGTGCTGCTACCACCCAGGCACTGTTTTGGGGGTTGGGGTCAGAGCAGTGAGGAGGCATGGTCCGTGCTCCCCTGGGGCTGGCAGGAGCAGAGGTCCGACGAGGACTTCAGGTTCCGGGCAAGTGTCCCTGCTCAGCTGGGAGCAGCTGCCTGGAGCAGCGGGTCGGGCCGACACCCCCGTCTAGCAGCTCAGGACGGACCTGCGTGGGGTCCGCGGGGACGGGGAGGCAGGATCCTTGGTCTGAATCGCCCTGTGGCCATCATCCCCACATGGCTGTTTCCGTCACTGGCTCAAGTTTTGTCATCCATGAAATGGGCACGGAGGGAAGCAGGTCGTGGGTTTGAGACTATATCCAAGCCCAGAGCCAGGACTATATCAGGTGTGGAGGGGCGTTCAGCTCCAGCACCTGCCCCAGAGCGAGAGCCGGGTTGGCACTGATACAGCCGCCGCTCCAGAGCTCGAGGAGCTCCTGCTTCGGCTCGGCGCCGGCCCCGGGGGCAGAGCTGTGTCTTGGTGAGCTGGAGCCACTCTGGCCCCCGGGACGGACCTCGCCCTCCAAGGGCAGCACCTTCACTGTCACAACCTCGCCATCAGGCACAAGGTCAGGAGTGGGGCTGCGGGCAGCCGGTCACCCCAGGTATCTTGGCCGCTCCACTCAGACCACCCCCTCCCCAACCCTCCCAGAGGTCACTCCCCCAGGACTCCACACCCCTGCTTCCCAAAGGAGGCTCAAAGAGGACAAGCAGACTTGGGATGTTGGAAGGTGAGGCATACCTTAAACACGGTATAAATATTGACCCAGAAACTCTAGTTTATGGATTCTGCTGCAAATAGAGAGGTTCATGGACACGGGCGTTCCCTTCGGCACGATGGGAGTGAGGTGCCCACCCTAAGCATAGGTGCCCCTGGGGCCTGGGATGGGTGCTGCTCACAGCTCTCCCAGACAGGGGTGCTGTCACCCTTCTCTCCAGGGGAGCTGCAGGGTCCCCCAGGTCCTCACCTTCTCCCCAGGGCTGTTGGTCCCCAGACCAGACATCTGCCAGTCTGAGGGTGACCAAGCTGCCTCCAGAGGGTTTTCTTTGCCAGAGTCCTTCCCTGGGAGCTCCCTCACCTTTCCTTTCCCTGATGCCTATCCTCCCCCGTGGACTTCCACGCATTTGGTCTCTGTCCCTGTGGGGCCCCGTCACATGGAGCATGGAGCATGGTTTAGACCAGAGGCAGGGGAAACCTTTCTCTGGCCTTGGGTCGTCAGCAATGCTTTCCGCCTTTGTGGTGTGTCTCCCAGCTTTCTGCGTTCCTTGCTCTCTATGCGGGCCACGGGAGGAACCAGCCCTGTCCCCGTCTGGGGTTGGGCTGCGGTGTCCCGGCAGGAAGAAGTGACTTGGCCCCGAGATTGGGCCCATAATTCCTAAAGGGGCGTCGATGATTACATCTCATCTTTCATCCATCAGGATTTCAATATCAAATAAGGGAAATTCCATGTGAAATGGACACAGAAAAAAACCAGTCCCTTTGAAAATCAGTGGGCCGACACAGAGGCACCCACTGTGTGATTCCACTTGCAGAAACATCCAGAATAGCTGAAGAAACAGAGAGATAAAGCAGCTTAGGGGTTGCCAGGGGCCGAGCTGGGGGAGGAATGGGCAGGGAGGGCTTCTGGTTTAGGGTCTCTTTCGGGAGATGTGCTGTGGTGTGGTGGGCTAGCGCCGAGAATGGACTTGATGCTCAGGACTTGTTCCAGTGAAAACAATTAACTTTATTTAAAACAAATAATAATAATAATAAAACAAATAATAAACAGTATAGAGAACATGAAAAGATAAAATAACAGTTAATATGTACCAGAAAGCAAGGACACAGGGGGACAATGAATGAAACCTTCTGGCGGGGCGTCGGAGTCGGGGGATGGAATGCAGGGTAGTTGCATGGGGAGTTCTCCCTGCAGAGCTGTGGGCTCTGGATGTGGCTCTGGGTGCCCTGCAGGAGCAGGAGTGAGGGCAGGGCTTGGAAGAGGGGCAGGGACAGGATCAGGGACAGATGCGAGAGCAGGGACAGGGGCAGGGGCAAGGGGAGGGACAGGGGCAGGAGTAGTGGTCGGTGCAGGATCCAGGACAGGAGCTGGCTCAGGGCCAGGGGCACGGGCAGGGGCAGGGGCAGGAGCAAGGGGCAGGAGCTGGGTCTGGGGAAGGTAGAGGGTCACAGGCAGGGGCAGGGGAAGGGGCAGGGTCAAGGGCAGGAGTGGGATCTGGGGCACGAACAGGGGCACAGTCAGGGGCAGGGGAAGGGACATGATCAAGGGAGAGTCCAGGTCAGGAGCAGAAGCAGGGACAGAAACAGGCACCAGCTCTTCCTGGACAGCGTCAGGGTCTCGGTGTACCGGTTCCAGGTCACCCACTGGCTCCTGGTCACCTGACGTCCCAGCAGGCACCGTCCCCCACTCCCCAGCTGCTGCTGAGGTTGGGGCCTGCCCAAGCTCCTGAGATGGAGCTGCTGTGAGAGGAGGAGAGAAGCTCACCTGCGTGCCTGCCCCTCCGTGTGCCTTTGCAGAGACAGAGCCCAGCTCAGGGCTTCCCAGAGTAGCCGCAGGCGGGAGGGAACCCTCCCCGGGACGTCTCCCTGACTGCAGTCCACCCGCTGGGCACTCTGAGCCCAGTCCTTGCTCCTGGCCCCACACCGGCTTCTGGGGGCTCTTCTCTGTGGGGCCCAGCACCGACCCATCCCCACACCCACAGGCACCCAGCTTTGGCCTTCTTACCCTTGGGCTCGGCCTCCCGGTTCTGGACCTCAGTCTGATGTATCATGACCAGCGACAGTGGCCTTGGTGGCATTTGGGGCCTTCCCTGGCAGTCCCCTGTCCTTGCTCCAGAGGAGCCCTGGGCACTGCCTTCCTCTGTCAGGGAGGAGCGCGTGTTCGCCAGCCTCCTCTCCTCCGCCAGCTTCTTTTCTTCACTCGTGGCCTTCTGCAAAGACAGGGACGGGTATCCCACCTGGAGCATCACAGCCCTGCCTGGCCATCCCCACTGAGCTCCTGCCCAGCCCCCTGCTGCTCCCAGATCAGACACGGACCTGTGCGTGCCCAGCCCTGACCCGGGACACTGACCCACAGCTGTAGGGCTCTTGGGATAGACCCTGGGCAGAAGGACACAGTCCCCCCACACCCTATCCCACCAGCCAGCCTTGACCTGGGGTGTGAACATGAGCCCCCCCAGCAGGCTCTGATCCCTCAGCCACCTGCTCTGAGTGCACCCACCCTCCATGAGCCGCCTTTCCACACACACACACACACACACACACACACACACACACACACACACACACGGGAGGGGGGTGTCCTGGGGCTGCACAGGTGGGATCAGAGCATGTGGGGCTGGGTGGCCGGCCCTGGCCTCCTGCTATCACCTTTCGGTCCTTCCTTCCGAACGGCCAGAGGCGCCGGGCAGCCCTGATAGGACATCTCCAGCGAGGGAAACTGTTGGCACCGCATGCTGTCCGCTGTCTGGAGCCCCCGGACCTCGGGATACAGCAGGAGAACATTTTGTTCGTTCGATGGTCTCCAACGCAATGAGCTGGGCAGGGGGCTGTGTCTGGAATGTGGGTGCCTGGTTACCAGGGTTCCAAGTTCTGTTGGGGTCTGTTGTCAGGGAAGTGAGGTCACCGCTGCCTGGGGTCCCTTACCTGACTTCCTCCTCACGCAAGAGGCCCCCGAGGGTCCCCCTCCCCCGCTGCTCAGTGCTCACCTTCCACCCCGTGTCCCGTCCATACAGTGACACCCACACAGCCCACCCACAGCCCCCGCATGCCTGGGTGCAACCAGTGTCTCCGCTGTAAGGTCAGAGCTGGGTTCAGACCAGGCTCCTGTTTGTGCACAGGACTGTGACCCTGGACAGACCCTGATTAGTCTGTCCTCCTTTAACCACACTGGAGAGAAGGGGAGGGAGGGACAGGGGTGAGAGGGCAGAGAACAGTGGTGGATGCTGTTTGCCTTCACTTCTGGTCCATGCCTGCCTAGAGTCAGGAAACAGGGTCTCTAGGTTCCAGATGCCTCGTGCTACAAGCTTCTCTCCCGCTGCGTGGGGCTCCGCAGTCTGACAACAGTGCTCCAGCCCCTGAACAAAAGCCGACTGTTTGACCTAGGTTCAGCCAGAGACAACAGCCACCGCTGCTGAAGACCAGTGACCCTGGAGACATCTGGCAGCTGGGGAGCTGGTGACGCTCTGGATCACACACGCCATCCGTGGAAGCTGTAGTTTGTGGACCACTCACCTGCTGCTTCTGTAGAGAGTTGGTCTGTTTATGTTTCTTGTCTCCTGGCCACCTTCTGGCCAGCGGTGACCCTGTTCTGGACCTGCCCCAGCTGCCCCGCCTTACTCACATGCTGCCTTTGCCTCCTGAGATGGCCCCCCGGGCACTCAATGGGCAGGGCAGTAAGGGCCCAGAGTGCAAATCCCGCCAGCTCCTCCCCCAAGAGGTGGATGTGGAACAATTGGAAAAGCAGTTTGGGGTTTGTGCGGGCAGCCCAGGGAGAGAGGCAGATAAGACGGGAAAGGAGGGGCTTGCCTGCAGTGAGCACACTTTGACAGTGGGGAAAGCTCAGCCACCCACTTCCCTTCAGAGATTGTTCATTTGTTCCCTTACTTGAAACTATTTAGCTAGCCCTGGCTGTGGATCAGGCCTGAGCTGATCTGGGAGGAAGGTGTGCAAAGGAATGACGCAAGAAAGCATGCACGGGGGCACTGAGGCACAGGTATGTTTGAAGGGTTTGGACTAGGGGAGATGAAAGGAGGCATTCCCGAGCTTGGGTTTTTACAGATGAATAGGAGTTCACCGGGTGGACAAGGAATGAGCAGAAGGAACAGCAGGGGAGAGGAAACAATGAGGTTAGGGTCTGAGAAGGTTCTGGGGATGTGGGGGAGGGGGAGCAGGGAGAAGATGCTGGTGGCCACACCCTGAAGGGCCCCGTGCACCTTCTGCACGTGGTGTTTGTGCCAGCAGTGGTGGGAAGCTGTCTCTGAACCTGGAAGAATTTCTTCCCCCAACTTATTCTCCAGCCTGACCTGTTCCATTTAGCCTTGAGTGGCTGTTTCAAACTTAGTTAATAGTCACTCTTTATTTTGCTCATAACTTTGGCCACCATTCCATCCAGACGTTCAGTTCCAAACTACTTGATACTTTTAAAGCCCTGAATTTTAAAGCTGCGTTATTTGGCAGACTGTTTAATGAGTCAGAGAAAGATGTCCTTAATATACATATATGGTGATTTATTCTTCATGCAAGATGTATTTATTGAGCACCTACTGTGTGCCCTGCAGGGAGTACAGAAGTGAGAAAGATCTGGAGATAGATGGAGTCAACATTAAGTAAAAAGTCAAAGCAGAGCATACCTGGGTGATGTGACAACATAACTGGGGTAGCAGGGACGGTTGATGGCAGTCAGGGAGGGCTTTCTGGCAGAGGTGAGGTGTACACAGCAAATGGCAGGATTATTGAGAATATTATTCCTAAGTTTTACCTCCCCGCATGCTCCTCCTCATCCCAGCCTTCCCCCTCCCCAGGTGAACCTTACCCTCGATCTTTTGCCTAACCCTCACCTTGGTCTTGCTTTATTACATAATCTGTGCAAAAGTATTTTAAAAGATTTTTCTATGATTTTAAAATGTTTCATTAAGGTATATTTGCAGAGTAAAATGCACACATCTGAGCTGCACACTCGTTGGATTTGTGCATTCATACACACCCGTGTGTGTCCCACGGAGGTGGACACTGACAGCCTCTGCCCTGCCCCAGAATGTTCCCTCAGGTCCCCCCGCCCCTGCCATTGGCTCTGCACCCCAACCACTCTTTCAACTTGCATTGGCATAGGTTAGTTTTGTGTGGCTTTGTACCTTACAGACATGGAGTCATACGGTGTGTAGTGTCTGGCCTGGCTCCTTGCAGTCAACTTGATGTGAGAGGCACACATGTTTCTGTATGAATGGTCCACTTTCACCATGCCCGCCGGTATTTTGTGACTTTTGGGAGACACACACGCACGTATCGGCTGGGTACGTCCCAGGGGTGGAATTGCCAGGGGCTTCCATGCAAACAATTTTCCAGCTAGCTTTCTGCATTCCCACAAACAAAGGACGAGATTTTCCTGTTGTTTCATGGTCTCAGCAACATTTGGGGCGCTTGGCCTTTTAGCTTTTAGCCACTCAGATGGGCGAGCGGTGGGCTCTCGCCATGCTTCGATTCCAGCATCCTGTCAGAGCTGTTGCAGCCGTTAGAACTTCCTCCCTGTGAAATGCATGACCCAGTCTTTTGCTCATTTTTGGGGGGGTTGTTTTTTTACTGAGCCATAGAAGATTCTAAAATATATGTACTGTGGATGCAAGGTTGTGAAATGTAGGGATAGTGAGTGTCTTCACCCGCTCTGTGCTTTGACCTTCTTTCTGTTCATGGTGTTAGGGTGAACAGAACTTCTTAATTTTTACTGAAATTCAATGTATATCTTTGCATAATTCTTTATCGGTGACCAGGTTTCTTTGAATACCACCTGCTTTTTCATTTATTTTGAAACATATTTTGAAGTATGTGTCAGGCCCTGTACCAGGCGCAGAGGGGAAAAAGACCCAGTTCCTGCCGTTCAGAAACCCGCAGCCTAACAGAAGACGGATGCATGATTCATCAGTGACGTCTCGGGTGATAAGGATGGTGACAGAGAAAACCCTTGGGACAGTGGCTATATAGAGGCAGATCCCCTAACCCAGTTTGTGGGGGGCGTAGAGGACTTCCTGGCAGAGGTGACATCTTAGCTGAGCCCTGAAGGATAGAAAAGGTGAGGAAGGCAAGGAGGAGGGTGAGAAGGGAAGATGGAGTCCAGGCAGAAGGAGCTACTCATGTAAAAGGCAAAAAGTTCCAGAATGCCCTTCTCTGGCTATTCCGTCCCTCTGCAGACAGCCCCAGAATGATTCAAGGTAGCTGTATTGAGCCGAAGATGACTTGGGAATTTTGTTCTGATGCACACAGAGCACAGCTTGGGTGTCCTAAAAAGGATGGCACACAGTCTCCCTGAGCTCTGTGCCAGCCTTCCAGGCATGGTAAGAGGGGGCGGGACCCCTGATTCTCAGCCCTCCCACTGTGCCTGGGAGACAACAGCAGACCCATGGAGAGAGAGTGAGGGTCCACGCTCACAACATCAGAGCAAACGCAGCGTCCGCACCGAACTGCCCAGGCACTTGTGAGATGACATAGGCACTGTGCAAACACATTCGAGGATAAAATAAAGTGAGAAAGGTGGAAGAAGGGGAAGACAGAGGGAAGGAAGGAAGGAACAGATAAATAACCCAACACAGATTCATGGCTTTATAGGGCATGGTTCTTCTTAGGAGAGTCCTGCTGCAGTCTTTAGGAGTGAAGTATCATGAGCCCAGTAACTTATTTTTTAGCAAAAATACAAAGTGCATAGATAAGTATTTAACAGGGTGTTCAAGGTATTAGGCTGAACCATGAAATTACTATTTTTATAGGCCTAAAATGGCCATATATCAGCAATTTTGTATTGTTCAACATAAAGCTATTTTCCAATCAGGCTCTCTAAAAAATTTTGTAATGTATGTACGGTTAGAAAAAAAGAACCTCACCTCGAAAAAAGGACCGTAAATGAAATTTTCTCGTAATTGCTTCATGCCATAAAGCAACTTAATAAGAACTACAGTTGAGGAGCTCAAAAAAGTAGAAGATTAAAAAAAATAAGGGTGAGATGAAAAGGGAGATTGAAGGACCTAAGGAAAAAAATTGAAGATCAAAGCAGGATTATTAAGGACTAATAAATAAATTAGGAGCAGCGAGGAATAGAAGATAGACTGCTGAAATGGAGAAAATGTCAGAAGCGGAAGACTTAAGATTACCAAAGTGAATGCAGCTGGAAAAGAATGAGGGGAAGAGTTGAAAGCAATTAGCGGAGGGCCAGCCGGGGTGGAAGAGAAGCCCGTGATGCTCAGAAGCACAGTTCACGCTCCTGGTGGGGGCGGTGGCTAACAATCAGAGGGACAGAACATCCAGCGCTGCCCTATAGAAGCGAAGGTCCGACACGCCCTCTGTGTTCTAGAAACATCTGCTCAGACGTGTTCAAGTTCAGAACAGAGGAGGAATTCTCCAGGAGTCTAGGCAGAAAACGTCCATCACCTACGAGGGCAGAGATCTCAGGAAAATGGAGAAATATCCACAGGGTTTCTGAGTTGGGGGGGTGGGCCAGGGAGGGTGTGTTCCCCCAAGAATAGCATGGACGCAGCCTCGCTGGTGTGTATCTGTGAAAACAACAGGCAACGGGCAGACGGTCTCAAAGGTGAACACAGGAAACGCATTCAGTTCACGGATGAATCAGAATGAAGAATCCGGGAAGGGAGAAGCTGCGACGAAGGGCGGGTGGTGACCATTGATTCCATCTCAATACCGGGTAACAACAAAATCCAGTTATGAACAGAATGTGAGTTTGAAAATGGGATGATGTAAAAATAATAGTGGAATTCAGGAAAATTGGGAGGTGTGGAGGGGTGGTGTGAGCCTGCGAGTGTCCTCAGCTTGTACCTGCTGTGTGCAAGGCCCCCCACCTCTGCCCGCTGCCTTACCTTCTGCAAGGTGGGGCGTCCTCTCTGTCTTGCTCACTGCTGGTCCGCGTTGCCGTAGAACAGTGCTTGGCACGTGGCTTGTTGAACCGATGGATGGTTGGATGGACGGATGGACAGATAAGCGAATGGATGGACAGATGGACAGGGTGGTGGGGGTATGCCCCGTAAGCATGTTGGGCCCATTTAAGCTGTGTGGCCTCAGTTTCATGGTCTTGGGACAGGCTGTGAGCCTTCATATTCTAGTCCAGGCGTTCTGGGATGGGCGGAGTGGCTAAGTGAGTCTGGTGTGTCCCACCTGCAGTGGACTTGTGGCACAGAGTGGTCAGTCCCTTGTGTTTTGGGGGGTCCAATTCTGAGACAGATAGCATGTTGCCTTTATGCTATGGTCTTATTGTTGAGGACGAGAACGGGAACCGCTGGCCGGCCTGGTTTATTTCGGGTGCTGGGAGAGCAGGGCTTGGGACTGAGCTGGACATGAGAGATTGTGAGGCACAGAAGAGCGGGGAGAAGGACAGGGAGCTGCCCCTGCTGAGCTGAGCTCCTGCCGCGCCAGGCACAGCCCTAAGAGGTTTTCACGCCTATTTATGTCCCTCGGGGTTCACAAAGCTCCTCAAAGCCAAGTATTACAGTCTCATTTTGGAGCTCAGAAAACCGAGGCTTGACCTCAGCCTCCTCTCACTGGCTTCTAGCTGCCTGGGGGAGTTTCCTCACCTCTTGGAGACTCAGTTTCCTCATATGCAAATGGGGGGATAAGAACAGCACCCGCATCTCTGGCATGGTGGGAGGCAGGAGCGCGACAAGCTTGACAAGTCCCACAGCCTGCTGCGGCCCCAGCGGCTGTCTGTCGGGCTTTCCCAGCTCCAAGCTCCAGTGGGCACGGCTGCTCGCTGTAAGTCCCCATTCCTTGCTGACTCAGTGGCCCTGCATGCCCTGCAGTGGCTCTGCGGCCAGAACCGGCTGGCTGAGGGCTCTCATCAACAGTCACAGCCAGCGGCCGGGGGAGGGGCTCGACGTGGCCGCCACACTCCAGCATTCTTTGGGATTTGTAATCTTCCCTGGTCAGCAGGGGCTTACTGCTGCGGCCTATTACAGTGGAAAATGCCAGCTCTTCACTTCTGAGGACGGGACAATACCCACCCTGGACGGGGTTTCACAGATGGGCAGGGGGAGGTGGAGCGGGAACACTCTGAGTGGGGGAGGGAAGGAGTCTGGCAGGAAAGCTGAGCACAGGGGCTGGGGGAGGCCCAAGCCCCCACAGACTGCCCCCCATACTCCCCAAGCTCCTGTCTGCTTATGGGCATGGGCACCAGCACGCGGTGAGTAAACTGGAGAGAAGGATGGACAGAAGAAGGAAGGCTTCGTCTTTGGGCCTGGGCCGTGTGACAGAAGTCAGTTTTCCCCTGCTAACATGCAGGGCCTGCTGTCTGTTCACTCAGACTCCTTTGTTACCCACTTACGATTTGCCAGCAAATGGGGTCCCAGACTCAGTTTTGAGCCCCCAGATTGTGTCTGTGCCTCTTGCTAATTTGCACGGGAAATACATTTCTGTTGCCGCCGCTGAGGTGAGGTCTGTTCGCTCTGGGGGCAGCCGACCCTCCTACTCCCGCGGGTTTCCACACTCTGTTCGCGCCCCACTCCCATGGCAGGCCTGCAGTGTGGACATCACGGGGATAAGATCAGGAACTTGCACTCTCTGGGCGCCCCGACTAGAAGTTTGTCTTAACGCTTGTGGGTAGAGAGACAGGTATAGAAGTGTGCTAGGGAAACTGAGGCACGCTCACAGGGAGGTTTAACGAAGGGGCAGTGTGCAGAGGTATGAGTGACGTCAGGGAAGCCAGCAGGGCTGATGCAGCCCCCGGAGATGAGCCACAGTGGGAATCAGCCATGTGTATGCATATAGGCGTGTATGTGTGCACGTGGTGTGTAACCGTGTCTGTGTGGTGCTAACGGAATCCAGTGAGCACCGCAGCTCCAAGAGAGGGCCGCACAGCAGGGTTGTGTGCATAGGGGGAGCAGGGGACACATACTCCACCCAGCCTTTCCTTCCTCGTCCTTCCAGTCTCTTGCTGGAGCCCCCCATTGGCTGAAAGAGCTCAGTCGCGAGCACAAGGGAGGCTGGCTGATTCCGTCTGTGGAAATGAACCTTCCCGGGGGGGGGGGGGGATACTCCCAGCCCCACATCAGGGCTGAGTGGAGAAGTCATCTGTAAAATGGCCACAATAAGAGGGCCTTACCTTGCAGAGTATTGCAGGGAACCAGGGAGGCATTGGCCGGAATGTGCTCAGAATGCTTCCTGGCACCCATGAACATGCCTGTGAGTGTTCATTCCCATTAGTAGGTCTCCTTTTATATCCCGCGTAGGAAGTATCCAGCACAGGAGTGCCTGGGTGGTTCAGTCAATTAAGCATCTGCCTTTGGTAGGTCATGATCCTGGGATCCTGGGATCGAGCCCCACGTTGGGTTCCCTGCTTGACGGGGAGGCTGGTCCGCCCGCTGCCTATGTTCTCTCTTTCTCTATATCAAATGCATAAATAAAATCTAGAAGGAGAGAGAGAGAGAGAGAGGAGAGAAAGAAAGAAAAGAAAAGAAAAAAAAAGAATCCAGCACAGAGTTTTTTGATAAAACGCATATAACATAAAAGTTACCATTTTAACCACATTCAAGTTCAGTGACATTAAGTACGTGCAGCCACCAGCCCCATCAGCCGTGTCCAGAACTCTTCTTGTCATCTTTCCCCACTGACTTCCCGTTGCCCTCCCTGGAGTCCCTGGCACCCGCCTCTCTTCCTCCTATGTCTAGGACCGTGACCGCTCCAGAGACCTCAAGTAAGTGGGATCCTACAGTACTTGTCTCCTTGTGACTGGCTTCTTTCACTGAGCACAGTGCCCTCAGGGCTTGTCCTTATTAGAGCCTGCGTTGGAACTTCCTTCCTTTTGAAGGCTGAAGAATATTCTGTCATATGGGTATTCCATATTTTATTTATCTATTCATCACTAGTTAAAAAAAATGTTGATGGACCCTTGGGTTGTTTCCACCTCTTGGTTTTTGTGAGATGCCTGCTCTATTCATAGGTGTGCAATGTCTTTTCAAGTCCCTGCTTTCAGTTCTGTTCAGCAGAAGTGGGATTGCTGGATCACATGGTAATTCTTTTTTTAATTTTTTGAGGAATCGCCATACTGCTTTTCATAGTAGTGGCAGCATTTTGCCTTCCCACCAGCAGTGCACGCAACTTCCAGTTTCCCCACATCATCACCAACACTTGTTATTTTCTGGGTTTGGTTTGGTCTTTTTTGATGGTAGCCATCCTCATGGGTGTGTGGTTCCAGCACAGACTACACAGTAAGGATGGATAGATGGATGGATGGTTGGATGGATGGATGGATGGATGGATGGATAGATGGATGGATGGATGGATGGATGGATGGATGGATGGATGGATGGATGGGCAGACAGATGGATGGGCAGCCGGAAGGATGGATGGAGCAGATCTTCATTGAAGCAAGACTCCTGTTGGTGGCACTTGGCCATCAGGTAACTGGAGTGTCTCTATGGGATGGAAAATAGCATATACTTCTTTTAAGTATTTCCCTTCTTGGGACGCCTGGCTGGCTCAGTCATTTAAGCATCTGCCTTTGGCTCAGGTCATGATACTAGGGTCCTGGGATCAAGCCTCACATTGGGCTCCCTGCTCAGTGGAGAATCTGCTTCTCTCTCTGCCTCTGCCCCTGCTGGTGCTCATGCTCTCTCTCAAATAAATTTTTTAAATCTTAAAAAAAATAAGAAGAATTTTACCCTTCTTTCCCCAGTAGAATCCAAAGAGCCACAGTGTTTGCGACCACCGGTGAACTGACTTAGCAACCCAGAGGCATGGCGTTGAGACGGAGTTAGTCAGTGTGCTTTGGGGGTTGGTAGGACTCACCCTGTTTGGTTAAGTGCTGGTTATGAATAAGTTGTCTCCTTCTACCAAGAAAACCTTGATATTAAAATATCACTGGGGAAAAAGGGTGGTGCTTCTGTCCAGGATGCCTCCTGTGACAGCGAGGTCTGCCCTTTGCATACAGAATCCTCTTAAATCAGCCCTTCCCTGGGTCCCCTCTGCTGGCCTCCTGCCTGGCTTTGAAACGACAGATGAGGATGGCCCACAAGAGCACAGAGGACCTTCGTGGGTGCAGGGGGAGGTCAGAGAGCCCTGTGTGTGACTTCCCGCCACCTTCCTTCCTAGCTGTGTGTCTTGGGCAGGCTGATTTCTGTTTCTTTGCCCATCACCAGCTCTGTCCACGGCAGACTGAGAACAGCCTAACTCGCCTTACAGGTTTGTTGTGAAGACGGTATGACATCATCCTAGGTGATTCCCCCCTAAGGCGAGTTGAACGCAATAGTGCACAAAGGTAGGACTCAGAAAAGCTGGAATGTGGTCTTGCCTCAGTCCACGTCTTGCACAGACTCTTGTTTCTTAGCCCATGTTACAGCCTTCTACAGTTAACTCTGTTACTCAGGATCTCTTCTGATTGTCCCAAGAAATCATCAGCTCTGATTTAGAAACGAGCACAAGGAAGCACAGAGAGGTCTAATGATTCACCTGGAATCACACAGCAAAGCAGTAAGTAAAAAAGCAGATGAAAAAAAATCCCTGTATGGGATAAGGCGTGAGGGTATAAGGTGTTGGTGTCAGCTGGGGGCCTGTGTAGTGATCCGTCTCCTTGCTCTACCATCTTCCTAACTTAAAGCATCCCCTGTCCTCAGAGAGGGAGCCAGGGGCCTTCTCACTCCCATCCCTGCCCCAGAGTCGCCTGCCAGGAAGGAGCTAGACTTGCGTGGGTTTCCTTCTTCCCCTGCCAGGCCATAGCTCTGTGACCTTGGCCTCTGTTCACCAGCTCAACTTCCTGGTCTGAAAAAGGCTGGGCTTTGAATTCTGATGAAGGTTTACTTTAACAAGTTATCATTGATGATGACAAAAGTAATGCTCAATCATCATTTCTGATTTAGAGGGTCCGGGAAAACAGAAAGACGAAAGCAAACCTTGTAGGGCTCCCCTGAGCCAAGGCGAATGCCCTTCCAGTGTGCTTCCTACACATTGCTAGTTTTTTCAGAGTCAAAGCAATTTGTTCCCCAAGAAAAGGGCAGAATAATAGTTCACTGGGTGCATATTCTGTATTTTCTTTATCTATTCATCCATCAAAGGACACTCAGGTTGTAGGTTCTTTCCCTATCTTGGCTACTGCGAACATTATTCAGCCATAAAAAGGAGGAAGTCCTGCCATTCATGACGGCGTGGAGGGCATTACGCTCAAGGAAATAAGCCAGACAGAGACAGATGCTATCCCTCTTCTATGGGGTCTGGAACAAGCGGCAGACCCAGAAGCAGGGAGGACAATAGTGGTGGCCAGGGGCTGTGGGTCAGGTGGGGGAATGCCTGGTGTTGGTCGAAGGGCACACACTTCCCGTTCTGAGTACGTCCCGAGGATCTAATGTACAGCACGGGGACTATAGCAAAGAAGACCACACTGTGTACTTGAAAGTTGCCAAAAAAGAGTGGATCTTAAGTGTTCTCACCCCAAACAAACAAAAAGGTAATTATGTGAGGTGATGGATGTGTTAATTAACCCAAGTGTGGCAAATATTTCATAGAGCATACGTGTGTCCATTCATCACATTGTCGTTGTCAGTTATGCCTCAATAAAGCTGGGGGAGAAAGAATTCACTTCGTGTGTTCTCTCCTAGTGCATTTTTTCGCCTGCATGCTTTTTCTTTCCCGGTAGCAGAAAATTCGGGGCTCTACTTTTCTCTAGTAGACTAAAAACCCTGACTCCGTGGGCATTAAAGTCTCGGCCAGGTACGGGGCTGAAGCTTTCATATACCCCATGTCAGAATGCTTTGGGGCTAATCAGTCTTCACCCCATGTTGTAGCCAAGGAGCTTAGGTGACGCGATTTGCCCAGCGTCACATGGGAACAAAGGGACACAGCCAGCTGGCGTCAGAGCTGGAATGAGAGCCAGGTGGCTGAGTCAGGGTCTTGGCTCTAAAGGCCACGGAGTCACACTGCCCATCAGCATGTGGGTGTTATCCCGTGCTGCCCAGAGCAGCGAGAACAAGACTCCCCGTGGCGACAGATCATTCCAGGAGGAGCCAAATTTGCTTCCGACTCTGGACTGGGTGCCTTCCTGCGGCATGTGAGCCTCAGTTGGTAGGTTCTCAGGCTGGGTGTCCACCAAGGACACACATATTGTTCAGTCCTGGTCGTGAGCGGCACGGAGCCCCTAGGAAGATGGTAGTTGGTCAGCTTGAACCTTGGCAATTGCTGTTTACATGTTTAATTTCACAATAATGCAGGGCTTATGTTTTGGGGGGGGGAAAGCCCACACACATCCCATAAGAGGTAGAAGGATGTACAGTAAATTAACTTTTAATGTCTGGATAAGCTTGCAGACTGCGGCTAAATTACAGAGGTCCTCTGTGGGGGGAATGAGTAGAAATTGTTAGAATCGGAGAAAGCAGATAGGCCCCTTGACCCTTGGCTGTTCTCATTGCACTTGGCCTTCCTCTGCGCCATTCGCCTCCGGGCTGGAGTCACCCTCCTGCCATTTCAGACTGTGCCTGCACGCGGGATAGAAGCCCTCCCTGGGGTCAGAGAAGAACCCTCCCGGCAGAGAAGCTGGGGTAGCTGGGACACCTCTGCGTCCGGATGCCAGGCTATAGCCACCATGCTCTTCTCCTTGCCCCATGACCTTGGACAAGTCACTCGGGCCCTCCAAGCCCAGGGTCCTCCTTTCTGCTAACCAGGCTCACTCCTACCAACCTCACAGCCAGCCTTGGGCTAAAGCTTGAGGAACTGGCCTGCAGTGAGGGGTGACAAACACAGCTGGCTGGCAGGACAGTCCCCATTTTCCCAATGTCCCTCTTGACCATGCAGACTGTGAGAGCAGAGCAGCCCAGCAGGCTGGGGCAAGGTGGTGGGCCACTAGGGGGCTCGCCTAAGCCTAGAGGCTGGACCTTCGTGGCCTTGATATGACATCAGATCACAAACTGCTTTCAGCAAACAGCTGCTCAGAACATTGTGTCCCATTCTGCCCCACGAGAAAGTATGCCCTTGACTTTCATGCCCCCTCTGGACTGCAGTGTGCTCACCTGGAAAAGGAACATACAGATCCCTAGCAGACCAGGGTGTCACCTCTTTGAACCTCAGTCTCCTGATCTTTAAGATGGGGCCCCACCTGGGGACTACATGCAATCATGATGACCTCAGGGCTTTGAGTCTGGTACTTGTCAAGATGCCACTGACTAGGGTGGCTTCATCACGGGGCCCTTGGTCATTCTCCAGCCAGTCCCATTGGAGGCCCCAGGGACCCTGTGGCCAAGCTGGAAGCAGGTTCCTAAGTCCTGTCTGTAGCTTTGCCCTGAAGGCGGTGGGAGGGGAGGGCCTGGCCCTAACTGCTGGGCTGGGAAGGCCTGTGTGGAAGCAGGCACCCTCTCTGCAGGAGGGGACAGGGCCTGCCCTGCCCGGTGCTTCCTGTCTACCAGATAGGAAATCAGGGCAGGATCCTCACAGAAAGCTCCTTCCCCCAGCCCCAGGTGGGACAGGCATGATCCAACCCCCCAGTGCCCCTTACCACTCATCCTGCTCTGACAGGAGGCCACCTTCCATGAACATGACTCCTTCATGCGGCTGTAGGCACTCTGCGTGGGTTGGCAAAGTGGATTTTTAAAAATCCCATTTGTGTGCAACGAACAAGCATTTCCCATTCTAATGAGGGAAGACATGGGTTCATTTGCATCTCTGGATCTTCCTTCAAGAAAACCTGTTAGGATTTCTGCAGGATCCCCCTGAGAGGCTGACAAGTCTCTATAGCACCAAGAGGAGGCTGCCTTTGAAGTTGCCGCCATCGCAGGCTGGGAGCCGCGGATACCCAGGCCCCAGGGGTCCTCCAGCTCCAGGTCTGGGTACCCCTCGGGATCCTCTCGGTGACCCTGCATGTCTCTGCTCGGTTCTGGGCTGGGTCTGCAGCCCTATGTCACCGCCACCCCGGCACCTGTCATGGCTGTCATCTCTGCCCCGTGGACCCGCAGACCACCTGCTCCCCTGCCCGGGACTCCCCCCGTCCCTCTAGCTGCTCTTTTCTGGCTTTTCTAAGCTGCCGTTCTCCCTGCGCTCTGGCAGGGTGTGACCTAGAGCGGACCACAGGCTGCAGGGTGGGGTGGGGAGGGTGAAGGGCACGGGCAAGGCTGTTTGTGCCTTCCCTCCCAGAGGGACTCTTGGCCAACACATTGAGGCACATACAAAGAAGAGAGGTGCTCACCTAAGGCTTCTCTTTTCCACTGTGCTGTGTGAGGGGACTGGAAACACACCGTCGTCCAGTTAGGAGGGAAGGAGGGAGACCGGGTAGCATGCTCACACGGCCCTCCCTGCGGCCGTCCGCTCGGAGTGGAGCAAAGTGCCTGCAGGTGAGCAACGTGTGTAAGGCCTCGAGGACAGCAGGCCTGACACCAAGGCACCCACTTGGCCTGTGGAACAAAGCTCCTAAGCCTTCGTGCCTTAGAACAATGGCATTCCTGTGTTCTGGTTCATGGGCCCCGCGGGTCAAGATGGCCTTAGCCTCACAACAGCTGGGGCAGCAGCTGGAGGACGCAGAGGCCCAGGGTGACTTGGTCTTGAGGCTGGGGCCATCTGCAGGCTTTGTCACTGTCGTGTCTTGCTGAGGCTGCTGGTGTCATCTTGAGGTCAGCCAGCCGGTGCTGTTGACTGGGCGGTGTGAGCTTCCTTACAGTGTGGTGGCTGGCTCCCAAGGGAAGTGTCTCAAGATAGAGAGACAGAAGGAGAGAGATGGCTGTCCGGTCATTGCCACCATCGACAATGTTCTACACATGGACTCATGCAGAATGCAGCCTTTTGGCATTGACTTGCTTCAGCCCAGATAACGACTCCAGCATCCATCCGAGTGGCCATCTGTCTCTATAGATTATTCCTTCTGACTGTTGTGGAATGTTCCATGGTATGGATGGACCATGGCTTAACCATCGACCACAGAAGGGCAGCTTGGCTGCTTCTGGGTTGGCGCTGCTCTAGAGTCCATTTCTGTGAACATCTAGGTAGAGGTTTCTCTGTGAACGTAGGTTTTTCATGACTCTGGGCTAAATGCCCAAGAATCTAGTCACTGTTTTATATGGTAGTTGCCCATTTAGCTTTGAAAGAAACAGCCACCCTCTTTCCCAGAGCAGCCATGCTATCTTACCAGCACATTGTCTCCAGCATTCAGTGTGGAGTGTTGTGCGTTGCCGTCGTTACCACAGCCAGGTGCGGATCCCCCCCCCCACCGTGGTGGTAAGGGCCTGAGATGGTGACCGTGTCCGGGTGCTCATCTGCCATCTGTAGAGCTTCTTACGGGCGGTGCTCATTCCTGCTCGTCTTCTGGTTGAATCGTTCAGTTCTGCCCTGTCGTGAATGTTCCAGATGCCAGTCCTTGTTGGATGCATGGCTCGCGGGTACCCTTCCCAGTCACTACTTGCCTTTTCACACTCTTCCAAGCACCTTGCATGAGGTAAAAATGTGAAATGTTTCTGAGGTCCTGCTCACTGGTTTTGGGGAGTGCTGTTCAATGTCAGGTCTAAGCATCCCTTGCTCACTTCTGGTTGAGCTTGTAGGCCCAGGCCCATAAAACCCAGAAGTTTTATGGATTGTTTCCATGTAAGCCCATGACCCACTTAGAGGTCATTTTTGTAGAGGTGTGAAATTCAGGTTGCAGTTCGCTTTTATTGCCTGTGAATGTCTCAACTTGAAATTTTGTCACTCAGGTGACCTGGTTTCCAATGGTCAGGGCAGCCTCCAGCCAAGGGATGGAAAGCAGGTGGACAGTTATCACTCAGGTCTGGGCAAGGAAGAGCCTGCACAGTCAAGGGGAAAGCAAAGAGAGGTTAATGAAGGGATACATTGCAGAGGTGTGGTGGTTTTGGGGGAGATGACAAGGGACACCTCAGGCCTGAGTGGCTGGGAGCCACTGCTTCTTCCAGGCTGAGAGGGCTCAGGAGGGGCTGTGAGACCATAGCCCAGTAACTGATCCAACTGTGTTATGGGCTCAACTGTGTCCCCCCCAAATTCATACATTGAAGCCCTAACCCCTAATACCTCAAAATATGACCATATTTGGAGACAGAAGCTCTAAAGAGGTAATTAAGTTCAAATGGGGTCATGTCAGGGGGCCCTAATCCAGTCTGACTAGTATCATTCTGAAAAGCAGAGATTCAAACAGTAACAGGACAGAGCAATGACCACGTAAGGACACACGGAGAAGATGGCCATCTGTAAGCCAAGGAGAGAGGCCTCGGAGGAAACCAGCCCTGCTGACACCTTGACCTTGGATGGCCAACCTCCAGAACTGTGAGACAATCCACATCTGTTGTTTAAGCCCCGGTCTGTGGTCCTTGTTACGGCAGCTGGAGCAAATACAGACTGGAAGCAGGTCGGCGGTTGGTGGAGTCCCGTGGAGGGGCCCCGGGGCTGGAGCAGGTGGACTGGGCGGGGCTGCCGGACAGCGTCCAGCACAGGAGGTCAGGGAAAGCCTCGCCGAAGAGGTGGGGTCCAAGCTCAGACTCAAGTGTTGCCTCTTAGCTTGTCACAGGTGTTCTAGACACTTCAGCTTGGCATTCTCTCCCGGGCCTGCCCAAAACTGTGCCTTCTCTCCTCCCTCTCTTACCATAAATCTGCCCACCTGGGTCCACCCTCCTGACCTGCCCTCTCCTTGCTGTCCCCTCCCTCCTCTCTGAATCACAGAGCCCTGCCAGTTCTTCTTTCAGATCTCTCAGATGCTTCCACGGCCCCGTTCCGAGTTGTGTCGTGGGACCTCCATCCCTGCTGTCCTTCCCTGCTACCTCCACTCTGTGGCCTGAGCCATCTTCAGAAAACCACACCATCTTTCCACTTCTTGTGTGCACTCATGGGTAGATTTCAGCGCTCCGGTCCCCCACTGCTAAATACATAGCCAGAAAAGGAAAGGGCAGAGCTGCTCTGCAAGGAAGGACAGACACTGCCACGGACCACACGTGGTTCAAAACACAAGGTCATCAGTGGGCCTAGAGCCGTGGATCTGCTGAACTCTGGGGTCAGATGCAGCAGAGACATCTAGCGGGTGGCTGGGATCAGAGCTGGCCCATGACAAGTGGGAGACAGGCACCAGGCCCCCTGTGGGAGCCCTGGGCACGGCGGGTCCCACTGACTCACAGGAGGAGATTGAAAATTGGCATTCTTACCACGCTGCAGGGACAGGCACAGACAGAAGGCAGGGGTGCAGCCGCAGGGCCAGGACGGGCCAAGCCGCCTGCTGGCCACAGGGGCAATCCGTCGATGTCACTGTGGTGCAGGGGTCCAGGCCAGCGTGAAACCTGGTTCTAGCCCTGTCTCAGGCTTCGTGGGCTGGGGAGGGTGCTGGATTGGGACCGCATACTCTGCTGGCCAGGGAAGGCTGAGCAGGGTGGGGAGCAAAGGCACCCCATATGAGATGTGTCTGCACCCCACAGTTCCCAAAACAAACACTGCGCAAAGCCACTGCCAAGCCACACAAAAGGTCTTGTGTCATGTCTGTGAAATGAGGGATGTGTGGGATCTGTGTGAGTTTCCTGAGGCTGTTGTAACCGCGTGTCCCAGACAGAGTGAGGTGGGGCTGAAAACCACCCAGGTTTGTTTTCTGACACTTCTGGAGTCTGGGAGTCCAAAATCAGTGGGTCTCCAGGGTTGGTGATCCTCAGGGCTTCGAGGGACAACCAGCTCAGTGTTTCTGCCTCCTTGTCTCTCGTGGTGCCAGATGCCACAGCGTTCCCCAGCTGGCACCTTCGTCACTCTCACCCCCGCCTGGGTCTTCACATGGCTGTCTTCCTGCATCCACATGTCATCCTCCTTCTGCACATGTCTCTGCCCAAATCCACCCCCATAAAGACACCGGTCATATGGGCTAGGGGCCTAACCAGTTACATCTGCAGACCCCCTGTTTCCAAATCAGGTCCCAGAAGAGGTTTTGGGGGCTAGGACTTCAGCGTGTCTTTCTGGAGGAGTCAACCCCTTGCAGGATTCTTCAAGAGAAAATAGAGGAATGGCATCCAGGAAAAGAACAAACACTTGGGAAATCCCAACAGAAAGCAGAAGAGGCAGGGATAGAGTGATATGAGAAAGCACCAGCTAGTCATTCTAAACATTAAAAACTCATCATGGGAATGAGAGCTGCAAGTCTGTATTGATGGTCAAATGCAGGAGCTCATCAGAGATAGCAGTAGCTTTGAAATGAGTCCTGAGGAATTCACCCAAAGCCCAGCCCCCAGTATCTCTTTATCTCAGAATGTTTCTTGAGGAATTAAGAATAAATCTATGAAAAGCCAGGTTAGGGACTTAGACGCCAGGCTGAGTGGCTGTGATGCTGCAGTTCCAGAAGCTGAGATGGAGGGAGGAGTGGGAGAAGCCGCGCAAGGGATCACGTCCCAAGTCACAAGTCCTCCTTTGGTGAAACACACACACAGAGCAGGACACAATAAATTACATCTTTCTGTGACTTGCTCTTGCCTTGTGGTAAAATCCAAACTCTTCCACATAGTCTGTAAACCCTTCTGTGCTTGCTCTGGGCCCACCTCACTAGATGGAACCCCCTGGAACTCTGAGCTCCAGGCCCCACTGAAGCCCAAGTTCCCCAAATGCAGTGTGCTGTTCCCACCTTCAAGCCTTTGCTCCTTCTGTTCCCTACTCTCAGGAACCCTTCCAGCTCCTTTTCCTGGAAAATGTCTGCTTCTCCTTTTCAGGCTCAACAGAGAGGCTGGCTCATTCAGGCAGCCCCTTCTGACCTACTGGGTTGAGTTAGGATTTAACTTTTCGGCTCTATATTTAGATCCATTGCACAGTTCTCAAACTGTAGGTTCACTTGCCTCCCCAAGAGTGAGCTCCTTCTAGGTTTCTCGGCTGTAGCCAGCCCATATTTTGTTTATAGTACCAAGTACTATTAAAATGCAAGTTACTATTATAATAAGAACGGTAATAATAATTATCATTATTATGGTCTTGGGCTTTGGGGCGGCTGGCGGTTTGTTTATAGGACTTGTGTTTGCCTGAAGGGCCTCTTTCGTGCCAGTTAGAAATGGATGGTTATTACAGACAATTGGTCTCCTGCCTGTGCCCGGTTTTGTTCCGCCTTGTTTTGTTTTAATCCTTGGAATGAAAGTTAGACCCCGTCTAGCCCATCATGGGGACGTCCTTACACCATCAATAGTCTCCAAGTTGCTTGTTACGAAGCAAACAGACCCGTTCGCAGGCCTTGCCAGCACCACACACCACTTCTTCCTGATGCTGTTCTTCTCTTGATGGCAAATGCAATTAATAGGGATGAGCAATGGGAGGCTTTAACAGCATCTTGGCAAGGCTGGAAGTGTGTATGTGCATTTGCAATCGAAAGAGGACCCTGACAGCCGGCGTGGAGCTAATGAACTGCACACGGGCTGTCTCCAGAGGCTCAGGAAAGGATTCCTGGCATCCTTCATAGGCACGGAAAATTCTGCAGCTCCCGCCCCTTTTGAAGGGGCTTTGGGGGGCAGGAGGGTGGGGAGTTTGTGGCTGCCATGCCTGTCCAGCCGGGGGGATCCACTCCGCTGACATGCCTCTGCTCATAGGGCCCCACGTGGGAGATGAGGCTGGGGCAGCACCCCCGGGCTGGAACACAGGGGCGCCTAGCCCACACAGGCAGGGGCAACCCTGAAGCCCAGAGCTTGCATTTCAGGGTGAGCCGCCCTGCGTGGGGGGGGGGCGGGAGCGGGGCGGGGAGGCAAGGGGCGGCCCCTACCCCTGCGCAGAAGAGTGAAAGTGATCAGCCCCTTAAAGGTCATCACCCAGAAGCACACTGTTAGTTTTTGTTCTCAAAAATACTTACTGACTTTGTAAAGCCTGTGAGGCAAAAAGGATGTTGAAGCTTCCGGGGAGGATCAAGCCAAATGACCTGAGGGACCTTCCAGTCCCCAGCGTCCAAGATTCTCAGAGATTTAATAGAAAAAAAGGAGAAATGTAATAAAAGAGCTGAAGAATGTTTGCAGTGTCTTGGAAATATGAAAGATAGTGCTGTGCTCTTGTCTCTGGCCCCTGGGACGCAGCAGCTTCTGGAGCCTGGGTGCCCTGGGGCTTGTGGGTGGGAAGGACCATCACCAAGTCAGCCATACCTAGAGTCACGGCCATGAGGAGGGACCTCTGTGAGAGTCGGGTGTCTGGGGTGGTTGTACCGTGGTGAATGCAGCACCGTGATGGGAGTGCAGGTTTGTCCTGAGATCTCTGGCCCCCAGACACTGCCTCCCCGAGGGTGCCCCCTTGGCCATGCCTCCAGGACACCAGCCCATCTATGGGTGTGTGTCCTCAACACGGTCTGCCAGTCAGGGCTCAGAGCGACATTGGAGAGTCCTCTCACCCCAGGCCTACCAGAGGGCAAACACTTAAATAATGTCCACAGAATAATGCAACTCAGAATAAATACAACTGGGATAGAAGGGCACTTTGAAGGTATTTAACAAGCGCTCTAGAACACGGGCCATTCACAAACGCTCAGCTGTGGCTGTCTGCTCCAGGGCTTAATTTTGAACCACAGGGAGGTCCTGGGGCCCCCAGGGGAGGGGCGCCCGAGGGGCTGGAGACAGCTGCTTTTTATCCACTGAGACGCTAGTGTTTCTGGATTTTTACCACCAGGACTGCTGTCCTTGAAAATACGGTTTGCCCTGGGGACCAGGACCTTCAGGACAGTCAAGGAGCATGTGCTCAAAAGTCCAGATAGAGATAACATCTGGAAACACAGCTATGGGTGTGCCCTGGGGCTCACACAAGACAACAAAAATAAATCAGATGATAAATCAGATGAAGAGGGTGGTTCCAGACACGCCAGGCTCTAGAAAGGTTTGGGGTCCCATGTTAGGGAGGCTGCATGTCTGAGCTAATGTATGTGGAGGCCAAGAAGAAAGCAGCCAGGTGGAATGAGAGCAGGGATGTCATATCAGGGTGCCGGGAGGAGGGGCGTCGGTTTTCTGATGATGCTCCTTGGACCACATGCTCTGCTCGGTGCTGGGACACAGTGGAGAAGCGCCCAGAAACATCAGTCAGGGCCCAGCCCAGGAGGTGTCTTGGTCCTAGAGAGGCTGTCCAGGGACTGAAGTCTGAGAAGTCTGGGAAATGGCCTGAGTTCTAGGTGTGCACCTGTTCCCAGGTGCAGGCTCAGGTGGTGAGGGGAGGCGGGGCTCTGCGCCTCCAGGGCAGTTTCAGAACTGGCTCTCCAGCAGTCAAGGGCAGAAGGAACTGCAGTGAAAAGTGTTGGGAGTTCACAGTGGGGTGAGGAGCCCGGGAATTGCCTTAGAGGAGCAAGACCAGGTCCTTGGGTGGGCTGCCTGCTGGGTGAGTGGGGCAGCTACAACCTGGCTCGCGTCCCGGGCTCTGGCATTTGAGTGGGGGCCCTGAGTCAGCCCACTGCTTGAAACCCCACTGCCTGGTCTCCCAACCTCCTGGGATGGTGGGTGTTGCCGTCCAGAGAGCTGGATTTTCCAGGTTGACCGTTCAGCTGTTGTGGTTCTGACTTCTCTGATGCTCCGGCCAGTAGCTTGTGGTGTGATGACTCAGGGTCGCTTGGTTGCTTCCAACAGGAAGAATTGTCAGATCCCACTAAGGATGCCTAAAGGAGGTACTCAGTCTAGCCTCCCTGAGCTGTTTGCTTCCCAGTCCGGGGCGTCCCCCAGGCTGCACAGCTCCCTGGCCATGTGACCCTGGTGAGCCATGCCCTCTTCCATCTCTAAGCAGGAACAACAGTGGTCTCTCCACTAGGGCTGTCTGAGGGGCTCAGTATGCCCGGCTCTGTGCCAGGCATCTGGGGTGCTCTGTGGGGGGGATATAGGCCTTTCTGGGTGGTTGTTGCCATTTATATGGTTCTCGGGGAGCCCTGGGCAGCCTAGGAAGGGGCTGAGGGTCAGGATCCATGAGCCAGGCTGCTGGGCCACGTGCATCAGCCCTGGGGGTGTGCTCACCAACTCAGAGCAGTCCACTCCTTCACTCGGCAGATATTGAGTGCCAACTGTGTACCTTACCGATGCTGGGCTAAGGCAGTGAACAGAGCACATGAGGTTCCTGTCCTCTGGGGCCAACATTCCAACTGGAGAGAGTGAAATGATCTTTGGTGTGCAAGTTAAGAACATTGTTTCCAACAGTGTGGGCGCCGTGAGGGAAGTC
>PITA01000982.1:102221-222509 GCA_004023965.1 Spilogale gracilis
TGTGGCCCCAAACCCAGGGCTATGCTGTAGGGCTCTAAGGAAGACTGAGGCAGAAGTTCATCAGCACAGAGGGAGTCAGTGTCAGGGGGCACAGGAAGGAAGGTTGCAATGTGGGGAACATGTGGGCCATAGGGATCTCCACTCAGTAATTGTGGTTCCCTTAGCCTACCCAGAGATGGGGTGGGACTGCTGCTTAGTGGCCTTAGTCCTGGAGAGGGCTTCGCTGGGCTAAGAGACAGAAGGACCAGGGGATGCCCATGAGAAACAAGGAGGAAGCCAAAACGCAGTCTAAACTCTTCATGAGAGGATGGTTGCCAATTTGGGTCCCCCGCTTGAAGCACGTGGAAGCGATCTAGCTTGTCAGTCCGAACAGAAACCCAACTCAGATGGACTTAAGGGCCACTAAAATTCCAGTAGAGGAATTTGGGGCCTGTAAAAGTTAAAATTCCACACCTCCTTCAGGCATTGATGGATCCAGGGGCACAAATGCCAGCCCTATGTCTCTTTCTCTCTCTCACTTCTGTTTGCCTCTGGCTGGCTTGTTCCTCCAGAGCCTCTTTCTTTGATAGCTTCAGACTTCAGTGAGGAGAGGACATCTGTCAGCAGATGGAGCCCCAGTCTGGGGAGTGACATGGCTTTGGCCTTTGCTCAAAAGACATGATAGTTTCGAGTTTGAACTCTGGAGCCAGACAGCAGGTTTCAGGTCCTGGCTTTGCTGCTTTAGAGCTGTGTGACCTCGGACAAGTCACTTAACCTCTCTGAACCTCGGTTTCCTCATTTGCAAAATGCAAATAGTAGTAACAGCACACCTACCTTATAAGGTTTTTGTTGTGAGGATGGAAAGAGCTAGCAAATGAACATTTCTTCAGACACTACCTTGTCTTTGAACCAGTCAGAGCGACCACGAGGGCAGGGCTCTGATTTGCTGAGCTGGCCAAATGCCTGTGGCCAAGCACAGAAAGAGGGAGAACCACAGGGACTCCAATTCCAGATCCTACAAAAGCTCTGAGAGACAGATCTGCAGCCTAAGAGTAGTTGGCACACTCTAAGGCAAAGACTATGGCTGAAAATAGGACACAAAGTTAGGGTCGGGATCCAGAAAGGATGTTTATTTAAATATAAGTGTTTATTAATATCAGTTTACTGTGTGCCCGCCACCGCTCTGAATCCTGTGCTTTAGCAGTGAACATGGACAAGAGCATTTACTGCTCTCCTAAAAGCTACGTTCTGGGGCTGGGAGGGGGCAGGGTGGTGGATGGTCAATGAACGAGATCACAAATAAAATATATTCATAGTTTAGAAATTTATATTCCCTGTTTCATATTAAAAATCATATTCAGAACATATTCAAGACTGGTAAGACAAGTCCATTCATCAGTTTACTGACGGCTTGTGCTGGGCTGGATCCTGGATAGATGGGCCTCACCCCCCTTCAGGGCACTGCTGTTCCCTCTGCATCTGTCTGTCTCATGACACCACCCATGCTGCAGGAGTTATCTGTCTCCATGCCTGTCTACTTGGGTAGATTCTAGCTCCATGAGGGGCTTGACGGATCTCTGCTTAGTATGGTGCCTCACCCCTAATAGACGCCCAGTATGGGTTTGTGCAATAGGTGGGAGGGTGCGTGGGTGGGTGGATCAGTGGTTGGATGGAAGAGTGCATGAATGATGATGGATAGATGGGTAGATGGATGGAAGATACGGATTAATGATATATGGATAATTGGGAGGATGATGGATGGATGGATGGATGGATGGATGGATGGATGGGTAGAAGGAAGGGAGGGAGGGAGGGAGGGAGGGAGGGAGAAAGGAAGGAAAGAAGGAAGGACCTTGTCCATATACACCATTAGTCAACCAAACTCTTCCAACTTCTATACTTAGACTAAAGGGCCAGCAAGTCCAGGGCATCTTAAGATAGGAGATTTTTATAGCATCTGAATGTGTTTATCCCGGATCTGATGCCTTCAGGGGATTTGGAGTCAATTCCTGGCTGTTAGATGTCTCCTTTGAGGTTTGGGGACAGGTCTTAGAGAAGACTGAATTCCCCCTAAAACTTAAAACCCCAGTGGAGCTTGGGTGTGTGAAAGGGTGCGAGTCCTTCCTGTGGGAACCTAAGCCATGACATCATAGATGGGGAAACACCACTCAACCATGTGCAGAGCTCTGGGGCCCCACCTCCTTGTTGGGCTCAACTGCAGTGACTTTTTGGGTCAGTTCTTCCACATCCTTGGGTCATCAGAGAATTGGCAGTCCATTCTCCAGACAGTTACTCTGTACATGGAAATGCCTGAGACATTTCAGCTGGGCTGACAAGTGGGTCCTTTCAGAGTGCCAGGAGCCCCCAACCTTAGCCATGGATTCTTTTTCTAAAGTAAGAAAAGTAGGCAAGTCTTATGAGGTAAAAGAGCCAAATTTCTCAGCTTTTCCCACAACCAAATGACTTCTTTCCAGGTGTGGGGTATTTTAAGCAGTTGTAAACACCATTTTTGTCAGACTTTTCATTTCTGGTAATGATCGTATTTATACAAATTCTGTCACTATTCCTTCCTTGATCACAATTCATGATCCAAGAAAAGATCTCTTCCAAACTCAAGTTTGAGGGTATTTATAGACCTCCCCTCCAGCACAGTGCTGGGCCCAGTGGGGATGACACAGGCCTGGCCTCCCCCAGCAGAGCACTGCCATTTCACCGGATGGCAGGTAATCTACAAGTAAACAGGATGTCATTTCAGGTAGTGCTAAGCGTAATGAAGGAAAACAAACTGAGGAAGGCATAGGAGTTATGGGCCTTGAAACGTTCTGTAGGACCTACTGGCCAAGAGTGAATTTCTTGATGAGATGATATTCAATCAAATCTGATGTTTTAAGAAAGAGAGTAGGACACATGAAAGTCTGGCAAAGGGAAGAGCAGGTGCAAAGGCCCTGGGCAAGGAATGTGCTTGGTGCATTCAAGGCCCTGCTCTAGGAACAGCCAACAATAGCATTAGAAATAAGGAGAGGATTCCCTGGAGGCAGAAACAGGAAGATACACAGAATGTTCAGGGAAAAAGAATAGGATGTAGGAGGGTGAAGGGAAAGTGGGATTGTATCTTCTCAGCTGGAACCAGAGTCTAGAAAGAAGACGCCTGGGCTAGCTCTACACAGGCTGCTGTGAGAACTGTGCTGCAATTGACAGAAAGGGCCAACTTCCACAGACTTTTAAAAAAGTGGGTAGGAGCATAGATCAATGTATCAGTTAATGAAACTGAGAATTCCAGGACAAGGTGTGGCTTCAGGTATGGCTGAATCCAGGTCTCAAAGTCATCAGTAGCTCGTGTCAGCGGGTCTCTCTCTTGCTGTCTGGGCTCACTTATGGTGGCTTCTCAGTCAGATGCCCACCCTGTGTATGAGCACTGCTGTGCTCGGCTCTAAGAAAGCAAGGGTATATTAAAGTTGGGCCATGGGGCTGACTTTGGTGGTTTGAATTCCATGAACGCTTTGTGTCCAGCAGACTAAAGGTGAAGTTGGACCATGTCACTGCCTCATGCTAGGGTCTGAGGACGGTGTTGAAGCTCACTTTGAGCCTCAGTTTCTCCCAGCCCTACCCGTCATGGTCACTGGCAGGAGCAGGCTAGATATCATGTCTGCAAGCTCCTGTCCAGGGGACCAGGAGACTAGGGCAAAGTGAGTCCTCCAGGAAAGCGAGTTTCCTTTCCTCCAAGAGCGGAGATATGCTCTGAGTGGATGCTTGGTGTTCAAGGCCTGGCTGCAAGCAGTCCCTCAAGGCCACATGCCTGGTTGATTGATGCAGTTGGGGGAACCTTCCAGAGAAGATATGCTTATTCTCCTCTGGGCCACTTGGGATGAGGATAACAGAGCAATAAGCCCTCTCCCATCAGTGCTAACAAGATTTGCTGAGCACCTCCTTTAAATCCTGCTGAATGTGTCAAACTGGGCTAAAGAAGTTTACAAGCCCAAGTGAGTTATGATATCAAAGCCCAAAGCCCATTATTTCCTCCGAAGGGTGTTCCCAATGGGACTGGACTCACCTTGGGGCAGGCATCCTGCTGCAGTTCTGCCCTGGAAAGGAACAAAGAGAAATATGCCCAGAAAAGTGGGCCAGACAGTTGGCATCTAAGCGAGTGACCTAAACATGCTTGGTCCTCAGAGGATGGGTCTCGTGGCAGGTCAGAAGTGCTTTCCAGCAATTAGGATGTGGGGAAAAAAACATTTGGCTCTAAGGTCATCTCTGTTGTCCTGTGACCTGAGATAACTCCCTCTCCTCTCTGAGCCTCACTTTCCCTCTTTGGGAGTCCTCCCAGCTACAGAAACATTTCAGCCTTTATTTTTGGATGTGTCTACCTGTGAAATGGGCTGTCTCCCATACATAATGGTCTCCCTGTTTGGGGAAGAAATCAAGCTGCAGTTGCAGCTGTGATCGTATGTTGTACATTCATAATCAAATACTTGCCGAGGTGACACAGTGCTGGGCCCTTTGGTGAGTAAGCACAGGGGCTCTCGTCCTCCTAGAGCTGACAGTCAAGGTGGCAGATACAGAATAAACAAGTACGCGAAGAAACAAGAGCATAGGTAAAGCAGGGAATGACAGGCTGTGACAAGGGAGTGCAAGGCTCAGAAAGGCTTCTCTAAGTCCAAGACCTAAAGGATGAGAGGGTGCCAGCCCTTTAAACAGCCAGGGTAGAACATTCTAGAAGATAAGTTCTCTTGCAAGGTCCAGAACTGAGGGCGTGCTGGCTCAGACGAGGGTGGGAGAGTGGAAATGTGAGGCTATGTGCTGTAGTTTTTGCAGATGTTCCTTGTCAGTCTGAGGGTCTAGCAGAGAGCCCGATGTGGGGCTCAATCCCAGGGCCCTGAGATCATGACCTGAGCCAAAGGCAGAGGCTTAACCCATTGAGCCACCCAGGCGCCCCATCTTTTTCTTTATCTTCCGGAAGTTTGAGTATGATGTGCCAAGGTTTTTGTTTTTCTTTTCTATTGACCTGCTTGTTGCTGGCTGAGCTCTTTGGCTCTATGGATTGATGATTGCCATTCACTGGAAGTTTTTCAGCTATTATGTCTCCCAACATTTTTAGTAAGCCAGAACTCAAGAGAAGATGCTCTCTTTTCTTGTATTTTGTTTTTAGTCTCCTGCAGCCTGAGCTCTCTGATAAGTGAGGACAAGTTGTGAATTAACCTATCGCCTGGCTTGCCATCATTATCTTCTTAGGGCGAGCTCATTCTAAAACTCTACATTGTAAGCAGAAGCCAGAAGTCCTGGCTTGGCTTTCCTTAACTTTATTATTATTTTTTAAAGATATTTTATTGTGTATTATCTTCCAGAACTTTCTTTCCTTGTTCCTGATTAAATAATGGAGCTATATCCAGGTTATTGCTCATAGCTATAGTCAGTTTACTTTCACTGCTACTGAGTATGCTGTCATGATTTGTCACTCTATTTTCCTACTGATAGAGAGGTGTTTCCATTTTAAGGCCCTTTTGAATGACATCACTCTAAACGTTCGCGCACACACCTCCCAGTTTACATAGCACATTCCTGGGGGTGGAATTAGTCATAAGATAGGAGGTTTTTCAACTTAAATCCACCCATCCATGGTGACGAGAGTCCCTGCCGGCACTTGGAATGACCAGACTTTTTATTTTACCGGTCTAGTGGGTCCCAAACGGCACGCCACGTGATGTCTGGAGGGAAATGGCCCTGATGGGTGGGAAGATGGGGCTTCTCCTCGTGTCTTTCCTGACCATTTGTTCTCCCTCTGGGCTCATGGATCTTCTCTGTTCCACACCAGGAAGCCCAGACCTCCACCTCGAGGGTCCATCCCCGTTGGCACCTATGTGAGTAACTTACCTCACATTTTCCATAATTGTCACCTTCCAAAAATTATCTTTTAGAGCTCGACCCCAATCCTCAGAATCCTCTCTACCACACCACCCCACCTCACTTGGTGGCACTTCCCAGCATCTAAAATGACCACTTGTGTTTGCCTGCCGGTTGACTTTGATGAGCAGGTTCCCAAGAGCAGAGAGCAGGTGGCGGTCTAGCGCCAGCATCTGGCGCGCGGTCGGCCCTCAGATATTTATTGATAGGAAGCAATAAATGAACGCATGAGCGAGAGATGGGCCAGGGCTCAGCCAGGGGAATTACGAAAATCACTGGCATCCAATGTGTGTTCCCAGGGCCTCATGACCCAGGCAGGGTGTGTGTGACAGTGTAGACTTTTCAGCACCATTGGAGGACATGCCCACCATCCAAGTGGTGGTGGCTCTTTCTCCCCCAGCCCCAGCCCTGGTAGGACACAGGCTCTCATTGGTCACGTGGTGGGGGCCGTCTCTGTCCCCTCTGGTGTCACCTGGCTGGTTTTGTCTGGGAGCAGCTGTGCAGTGCGTGGACCTGCCTTCTCCGGATGGGAGGCCCTGTGGCCAACAGCATGGCCAGTCGTGTGGTTGGTCGTGTGGACTGTGGGATGACCAACAGCATGACCGGCAGCGCAGTTGGCCGTGCGCACCGACAGCTGGTCGACCCGTAGAAGGGCCTGCAGGGGTCTTGCACGGCACAGAGGGGGGCAGGGGCCGCAAGGCGTGTGGTCCTGCTCTGCTCAAACACCGTCAGCAAGGGGTCTCTCTCTTGCTGCACCCTGGGGCCGCAGGCAAAGAGTCAGTGTGGAGGCGGACAGCTTACCAGGGCGAGGTGGGAGTCTGTGAGAGGGAGGGACCCACGTGGGTGTATTCCGCAGCCCTAACGCCTGCCTCTTTTCTGGCATTTCAGGGTCAGTGTCCTCAAAGGAGACAAAGCAGTTTCTGCCCCCAAGCCCTGAGGTTCCTGGGAGGAAGGGCCCCACCCCTGGTGTTATTCCTGGCTCTGCTCTGCATGTTCCCGGCCTACCGCATCTCTGCCATTATGAATTCTCAGGGGAGATTTTTTGTTTTCCCTCCGATCAGCACAGAGATAGAGACAGCAAAGCAGCTTTCCTGGCTGCTGGCTCGCTTCGCACCCCTACAGGTGTGTCGCCTTGGGACCTCAGCTGGGTGGGCCCTCCAGCTCTGGGAACCCCCTTGGCTGGGCCCGCTCATTTCCAATGCTGTTGCTTTCACAGCCTTACTGAGATACAGCTCACAAACCATAGTGTCGACCCATTTAAAGTGTATGATTGAGTGGTTTTCCATGTATTTGCAAAGTCGGGCAGCCGTCACCCACTCCCTAATTCCAGAACGTTTCATCACCCCCAAAAGAAACGCCCTACCCATTAGCGCCCTCACTCTCCACCCCACCATTCCTCAGACCCTGGCAACCCCAAAGCTACTTTTTGTGTCCATAGATAGACGTTTCGGTCCTGAATGTTCTATGGAAATGGACTCACACACTGTGCGGCCCTTTATGTCTCATTTCTTTCACCCAGCACGAGAGTTTTCCAGACACACCCATACTGGAGCACAGCAATGCTTCTTTCCTTTTTACGGCTGAATAATATTCCATTCCATACATATATGCTCCATAGATATATATTAGCCATTCTCAGTTGATTTGGTTTTGTTACAACTGTTTCCCAAATTTTGAGATAGCTCAGTGATACGGCACTTTTAAAAATGAGTCTGTAGACTTTTTCACTATTTCAGGCAGAACAAGTGCCCTGGGTTTCCGGGTCTGTCTACTTTACTTTGGCTTCATTCTCCCCTTGCTTCCTGTTCCTTCAGGACGCCTGAGGGTCACACACAGCTTGGCAGGGAGGTGTGCTCTGCCCTGCAGGCACCATCCTGGGGCCTGGTGCTTGTTTGGGGCTTGTTTCAAAAATGAGAAGTTAGAAGCCACACTGAGCATCTTTTCTTCCTGCTGCTTTGCAGGCTGGTCAGAGAGCCCACTAACGGTCCCCAGTTACCCCAGCTGACCTCACAGAATGACAGGGCTCAGTCTGGGGCTCAGCATGTCCAAGGGGAAGGGGCTCTCTATGGCCTCATTGCAGATTACCTAGACCAAGAGACTTAGAACCTTATAAACATGTGCTGGGCTCACAGTGCCTCAGGTGGCCTGGCTGAGGGTCTCCATGGGGCTGCCATTGAGGGGCTGGCTGGGGCTACCTAATATGGGACGC
This sequence comes from Spilogale gracilis, assembly GCA_004023965.1. NCBI lineage: Eukaryota > Metazoa > Chordata > Mammalia > Carnivora > Mephitidae > Spilogale > Spilogale gracilis. The sequence continues at coordinate 110,308 of PITA01000982.1, forward strand.
TTTGCTGGGGTAGGAAGACCTGTCTCTAGGTGGACTCACCCATGTGGTTTTTGGGAGGAGGCCTCAGTCCTCCCCACTCCGGCCTCTCCCACAGGCTGTCTGAGGGGCCAGAGTGAGTGAGGCAGGGAAGCAGGGTCTGGCATCACTGCAGGCTACCCACCACCACTTCTCCCACACTCTGTGCATTAGAAACAAATCACTAAGTCCAGCCTCTGTCTCCCCGCAAAAAGTGGAGGGGGATTCAGCCCCACCTTTTGAACAAATGAGTGCCAAGCATTTCATGGACGTAGTTTTATTATTATTATTATTTTAAGATTTTATTTATTCATTTGAGAGAGTAAGCAGAAAGAGCACAAGCAACAGAGGGAGAGGGAGAAGCAGGCTTTCTGCAGAGCAAGGCACCCGACGTGGGACTCAATCCCAGGACTCTGGAATCATGACCTGAGCCAAAGGCAGATGCTTAATGACTGAGCCACTCAGGTGCTCCCGTGGACGTGGTTTTAAAACCACCTCAGGAGGGGGCCTGGGTGACTCAGTTGATTAAGCATCTGCCTTGGGCTTGGGTCATGATTCTGGAGTTCCAGAATCCAGCCCCGCATCCAGCTCCCTGCTCGGCGGGAAGCCTGCTTCTCCCTCTCTCATTCCCCCTGCTTGTGTTCCCTCTCTCGCTCTGTTTCTCCCTGTCAAGTAAATAAATAAAATCTTTAAAAATAAGTGAATAAATAAACAAAACCACCTCGGGGGCTCAGACCACTTTCTGGCTAAGCTCCATATTTAGCAGCTATGGGAAATGACATCTAGAGGAAGGGACTTGGCCAGCTAGGGGAGTAGGGGCAGAGATGGGCTAGAGTCTAGTGATCAAGACCCTTGGCCCAGAGTGAAGCTACATGCCACAGATGGAGAAATGGAGGCACAGAGAGGTGAAGTACTTTGCCCAAAGTCACACAGCTGGTAAGAGGCTGAGCCAGGATTCTGGCCTCACGGGTTGTTTCGGGGAATGAGTTCTATGCAGGAAGACTGAGACCACCCAGGGGTCAGTGTAGTGAGAGGGGGAGGTCAGGGAACACCTCTCTGAGCAGGTGACATTTGAGTGAAGACTTGAAGGAGGTGGGGGAACCATGTGGTCATTGGGCAGAATGTTCGGGAGGTGGGACAGCAAGGGCAGGGCAATAATGACCTTGGTGTGTGAGAGAAGACGGGGGAGACAGGCAGCCAGAAGGGGTGGCTGGGCAGTGGGGAGAGTGGTAGCAGGAAAGGAGCTGAGCCCCATCAGTGAGGCCTGGGAGGTCCTGGCTTTGGCTCCGAGGTGGCCATGGAGGGTGTGAGGATGATGAGGGCTGCGGGCTCACATGGTCTGAGTACAGTCCATCTGGCAGTGTGTGGGGGCCGACTCTGGGGTGAGGCCAGAGCACGGGACCACAGCCACGAGAGGCAGGACTGGCGGAGGTTTGGCCACGAGATTAGTCGGGGAGGGATGGTGAAGTAATACTTTCTGGGCAATTCTGCGAGCAAAACCCCCAGGATTGGCTGGCAGATGAGATGAGGGTGCGTGAGACAAAGAGGGATACGGTGTGACCCAGATGTTTGGCTGGAGCACCTGGAAAAGCAGACAGGTGCCCAACTGAGATGGGAAAGCCCACGGGCAGGTGGTGGGGGATTCAGCCAGGGGAGGCAGCCATCCAAGTGGATGGGCCAACACCAGTAGACGTGCCGGTCTCCACCGGGGGAAAACTCGAGCTGGCCATGTATGTTTGGTTTTCAGCCCATATTGATTCTCGCTGGGAGTGGAAACCATCTTGTTGAAGTAGGAGGTGGAACCTTCCTGGAGTTGGGCAGGGATGAGGCGTCCGGCAGGAACTGCGGGCTGGCAGCAAAGGCTTCCGGGACTGTTCTCAGAGCCCTCAGGAGTGCCCCACAGGCTGGCTTCGGCCCAGGAGGTCCCACAAGCCCACCCTTTCCAGAAGTTTTTCCTCCCCCACCAGCAGGAGTACCCTCCTAGGCAGCTGGGTGAGGCTGCTCCGGGGTCTGTCCTCATGACCTGAGGCACAGGGACGGACGTAGGGACATGCATGGTGCCAGGGCCAGAAGGACGGAGCTGTAGGTGCCCCGGGGCTGGGAGGGCCCAGAACGCCCGTTTTTCGGAGCTGGGTATCTGGGGCCGGGTGGGTGTCGGTGGCTCAGCCATGCCAGTGGGAAGGGACACAGAGCCAGGGTGTCTGTCCCTCTATCCTCACGCAGTGCTGCAGCGTATTGAAAATTCCCCACAAGGTGCCTAGTCAAAGAGAGTATTGGATTTTGTTTCAAGGTGACCGACTGATCCAGAACTGAAATGGAAGTGGAATCCTCAAGGCCTGGGAAGGTTCCCAAATTTTGTCAACACTACATAATTCTTTGCAGACTCTTCTCAGGGGGAGAAAATCAAAATGCCAGCCAGTTGCGTTAAAACTGGCCTTTCAAGGAAATTGTTTGAAAGGTTTTTTGTGTTTTTTTCCCCTTCTTCCTGAAAATGCATGTGAGGCTTTTTCCAAGGGCGGTCCCTGCCTGCCTCTCAGTAAGCACATCACACGTAGTCTTTGGGGTCAGAAAGAACCACGCAGAGGGAAAAGCATCTATCACTCCCAGTTCTCAGATGGGGAGACTGAAGCCGGCATGCTAAGGAATGTCCCAGAGACACAGGGCCAGGAAGCTGCAGAGCAGATCACCCCCTCGTGGAGCCGTTGTTGCCGCGTACTTGCAGTGTGACCCCGGGTAGGTCACTGTGTCTCTGTGCAAAGCAAAGGGTACAGTGGCAGTCCCCACCCAGCAGAATGCGGTGACAGACACGGCACATAGACATGCCGGACCCCTCACCTGCTCTCAGGGAGTGCTCATCATTCTGATCATTGTTATTTTCATCCCCGTCGTATCTCCTGGGCATGCCACTGCCAGATGGCTCACAGGCTCTTTCTGGACCTCCATTTTTATCCTGTCCCTCCTCCACTCAAGATCCTGCTGTGGCTCCCTATTGCCCAGACATTCTTCTTCAGCACTCTAAGTCTCATACATGGCATCTCCTCTCTCCTTCATTCAACAGCTGCTTATGGAAGACAGACTTACTGTGTGCACATCCTGCTCCTTCCAGCACCTTCTGCCGATGGCTGCGATTACTCACCAGCTGCCACCCTCCCCCACTCACCTTGGCAGGCTGGAGGCGGAGGCACTTACTGTCCTCCAAGGACTCAGCTGGAAGGAGGGAAGAGGAAAGTAGTCAACTTTTTTCTTCCCCTAAAATGTCATTTAGTCAGTAGGGTGTGTCCTACCCACAGATGTGGCTTCTTTATAGCGTGGCCCGTGCAGGAGCAAATGCCAATAGTGTCCTGGCCTGCAGACAGCTGGGCTGGGGCTGGCATGTGCCACCCAGGCTTCTGGAGGAGTGAAGATATGTTCTGTCCTCTCTCCAGTAGGTGGTTGCACTCAGGTCTCTTCCCAGAAATCTCTCTGATCCCTCAGCCTGGGATGCTTGACCCCCCTCGGCCCCCAACAGGAGCCTCACACACCCCAAGCCCCGAGCAGGTGGCTCTCTGCTGAGCTTTACTGACATCCTTCCCAGGACCGGGCACGGGGCTGGGCTTTGCACGTGTCTCGCGTGAGATGGTGAACACCTGCCCGAAGAAGCACATGTGATACAGAATTATTTTACCTATAACCCGGTCCGTGCTCAAATGACCGGCACTGGCCAGTGAGGTCGTTTCTTTTTTCTTTTTCTTTTTTTTTTTTTTATTGTTACTAAAATTTTTTTTCCAGTGTTTCAAGATTCATTCCCCATTCCCCACACCCAGTGCTCCACGCTTTAGGTATCCCCAGTACCCACCACCAGGTTCTCCCATCCCTCCACCCCCCTCCCTCCAAGTCCCTCAGTTTGTTTCTGTGTTCAAAGTCTCTGTTGTTTCGTTTCCCTCCCTAGATTACCCTAGTTCCCATTTGCTTTCCTTCTGCCACTGTCCTCCGGTTTGCCTCTCATGCACCGCAAGTAAGTGAGGTCGTTTCTACATGTGATCTACCAGGGAAGAACAGTCAGATCTTTGCATCCTGGCACCTCCTGGTGGCCAATGAGACCCCAGTAGACAGTGTGGTCCCTCACCTATTCTGTGGGTACTCTATACCTCTTGCAAACCTCCAGGGACAGGGAGCTCTGTTTTCCAGGCACAGCATTCCATCTCAAGAGAGCTGTAGTGATTTAACCATTTCCATGATAGAAAGCCGCAATTTCTGCCTCCCATGGTGGGGGCATTGCCTCCTTGGGGGCCCTGACTCTACCTGCTCCCCTCTGCCCCCAGAGCAGCGGTGCGGAGACTGAAGGGCATCGCCTCCGGGCACTCCTCACTGGCTGGGGGTCTCCACTGGGCACACTCTGGTGTCATGTCCCCCCCTCCCCGCTCCCCACCACCACCACCCAAGACCTGACCAGTGTCATTTTTCAGGCAGGTGAGGGAGTTAGCTTTGGGCTGGGCTCATTTTGGTGGCTGAGAAAAAAATACCTTAGGGGAACTCAGCCTTCAGAATGCACATCTCACTGACAAGGCCTCATCCCTTGTGCTTTACTAGACGACTGCCCAGAGGGGAGTTTGTAGCCCAGAAGCCCCGGGACATACACGGAGGCCCGATACAAGGGGATGAAATCAGCACTGTTGAAGCTACAGCTCTTGCTCTGCATTTGATAGAGCCTGTTTGGATATGTAATTCTTATTCTGAATCCGTGTTCCCTTTCTCCAAACCATCTTGTCCGAAAGAGTTTATAATTCTCACCGAGGAGAACACAGGAGCGGTTAGAGAGGGCAGGCGGCTTCCACTGGGCTGTTTCGAAGGTTCCAGTTCGCTGCCTTCCGCCTAACCCAGGCCATATCGATTGTTCTGCCACAAATACCTTTTTAGGTAGGACATTTACAGAAGGAAGCCTTCTGGGCTCTTGACCGCTGGAGCGGGGAGGCGGCTGGCCGTGTGATTGCGCACTTTGGTCCACACACCCTGCTGTCTCCCAGTGGCCTCCGGCGGGCACCACACGTCTGTGGACTGTGGCCTTGCCAGTCGGCCTGGCCCTTCTCGGCTGGTGGTGTCCTGATTCAGAGTGCTTGAGCTGCCCTCTCCTCTCCCTGGGAGATGGAAGCTCTTTGGAGATTTTTAATAAGGTCAGTAGATGCCATCTGGACTCATTAAAGCATTCGCCGTGTTGTGAGGGGAGGGAACCGGGCGGCCATTCCCTCATTCATCTCTCTCTTCATTCAGAAACATTCCGTGTACCACTCATCTTGGCTCAAGCCCAGGAAAGGTGATCTGCTTATTTTTTATTTATACCCATCCTATTCCAAAAACCCCTTTGATTGTTCCTTTTGTGGTTTCCCATATGCCCATTTTGCAGATGGATAACTCGAGGCCCAGAGTGAGTAGGATTTGCCGAGTGTCACAGGAGAATGGGGAAGGGTGTTCTGGAACCCTTGCCCAGAGTTGGCTGTGTATGTCCTCTGCCCAGCACCCGCACTGCCTGCAGAGTCCTCCCAGGCGGTCGCTGGCAGACTGAAAGCGTGCTCTTACGGCTGGCTCTGGAATACAGGAAGCAGTGCCATCCAGAGAGATGTTGGGTTCTGCTCTTGAAGGTCCACTATTGTTTGAAATTGTGAGGTCTGGCTCTGAACTCCAATGCTGGTGTTGTGGCCCTTCCTAGATCCCTCTCACCTTCCACTGGTTTTTGTCCTGGTGGCCCAGCCTCCTGCCCTGCCACATCCTACCCTCTGCAGTGCCTCCCAGGGTCAGGCCAGCCCTGCCATATCCCCGCCCCTCCTGCGCCTCCCCCAGATCCAGGCCTGTTGAGCCATGAGTCTTCCTATAGCACACACTCATCCTGTTCTTCACGTATGACGTCCCTGCCCATGAAGGGAACACATTACTCATGGGACACTGTTTGCTGAACACTTGTTTATCCCACGTCTGCTGTGCACCCAGTGTGACTGTGGCAAGCCCTGGAATTTACCCAGGGGCTCCAGGGGCTCATTGCTAAGTAAGCTAGGAGCTGGAGGGGGAGCAGGTATTATTCAGGCCAAGTGAGGGGTGAGAATCAGGGAAGACTCGCCTGTGCAAAGGCCCTGAGTTGACCAGTTGGAGACACTCTCAGACATCTATGTGAGTTCAAGGTGGGGACAGTGGCCATCCTACCCATTGTCTCAGGGGCAAACCCTGCCCGTTCCATCCCAACTTCCCTCCTGGGCTGATTTTATAGTCGGAGACCTTGAGTCTGTTCCCTGCTTTGTTACTACTTATGGCTGTGTGGGTCAGTGGCTTCCCCTCACATGCCTAAGTTCCCTCATCTGTGAAATGGAGAAGATGCTGTGCAAATAATAGGCTCTGGGGAAGTCTAGATGAATATTTATAAGGCACCTGAAAGGGTATGTGATCGCTACTCAATGCTAAGACTTTTGGGGGTAGTATTTGCTAGTGGATAAGGTTGCAGGCTTTGCTGTTAAATTTGGGAGTCAAGTTAAGTGCCACCTCCTCCACATGCCTGCTGTGTGACCTTGGGTGAGTCACTTAACCTCTCTGAGCTGCATTTTCCTCCTCTGCAGAATCGGGAGGGTAATTCTAAGACAGCCTCCCGATATGTGCTCGTACATGTTAGCATAAACACAGACTGGATACCTGAGACTACTCTCCTTGTTCATGCCAGGGGAGTGCAGTGGAGCAGGGATGGAGGGGAGAGAGTGCTGGCACAGGGGACACTGTGGACGTGCTCTTACACACCTCTGAACAATTTGGTTTGCTCCAATGAGCATGCGTTTCTTTTGCAATTAAAATGAAGGACCCCAGAGAAGGGAAAAGTTAAATGAAGTAATGGTACTGCCCACCTCTTGGGACATCACGTGGATAGTGATTGGAATGGTCCTGGTCTGTGGGACCTGCTGAGTAAATGTTAGTTGTTATAACAATGGTAATAATAATAATATAAAATAAAATAATTGTTATTATTACTAGAACCCTTCCTTTTCAAGCAGCTCTGCAAAATCTTTAACATAGGTCATGTAACTTCAGGAGAGACGAGGGTCCCCTTTCATACTAGGGGTGCGGGGTGCTGAGATCACACTCTAGGGAGGAAGATGAGAAGCTCAAGATGGTCTGGGCGGGGTGCCAGCCCCTGGGCAGCCCCCACGCTCTTGTCTAGTGCTGCCAGCTTTGGGGGCTCCTCTGCACTGGGATGGGGAGAGCAGGTGGGTCCTTTCAGTCTTACAGCTAGGATGCCCTTGGAAGTCTGCAAGTCCTGAGGGGCAGGAGGGGATGTCTGGGTGGAAACTGAGTCTGCGCCAAGCAGAGGGCCTCCAGCCCTCATCCAGCCTTGACAGGTTAGAAGGCAAGGGAGAGAGTTTCCTAAGGCCAAGACATAGGGGCTCTTACGAGCCACAGAGTGGAAGGCTGGGAGGCTTCTCCCTTTCACAGACTGGGACCCACAGCACTGTCCCAGGGTTCTAGAAGCAGGAAGATTTGGTTTTATTTTTAAGATGAAGAAGACCTTAAAAGAGTCCTGTAAGCATTTCACAGAACGGGTCTCTGTAGATGTCATTTGCATGACAAGTATCTAAATCATCAGTGATGGGGAGGAAACTGCAAATAAGGACAAGCAGAGACATTCTGGAAGCAGAGCCTTTGAGTGCCTATTTCAAGTCTCTGAGAACACCCACCCTCCCCCACCCCCAGGGTTTGGGGTTCTTGAAAAAGGAGGGAGAAAGGAGGGAAACAGCCTCGGGTGGGGTTGGGGGTTGTGGAGAACTTATATATTTTTGAGTGCCACTTTTTAAGAAAAAGAGCCCAGAATTATTTGTCAGATTGAAGGAGGGGCCGTACAAGCGAGGGCCTGCCCCCGTGGCTCCCCAGGAAACCCGCCTCTGGAAGTGAGTCAGACCCAGGGTTGCAGTAGGAAGACCTTTGTCTGCATGTGTCCTGTGCCCTAACAGGGTGCGTGACCTTGACCCGGCCGCCTGTCCTCCACAGACCCTGGAGATGATGCATCTGAAGTCCCTGTTCAGGCACAAGAAAGAGACAACAGCGACACTGAGGATTTCCTCCTTGGGGAGAGATAAATGGCACAAGGCTTTTTAAAGACTCCAAATAGGCTGCTGTACCATATTTAAATGCTGTTTTGATTCATGCACCCATTAAGCTACTTTATAGCTGACTAATGCGTCTCTTATTTTTATTCTTGTTTCGAAGCTAATTGTGTATTATATAAAGATGCCAATAATGTGGTAAAACCTCCTATTTGACTAGAGCAGACCGTCCTCCCCACCCCCACCATGATCCACACTAGTCTGGCCTGAACTGTGAGTGCGTTGTGCGTGTGCACACACAGTCTTGGGGTTTCTCTTTCTGCAGTCCTCTACCCTCCGTAGTTGATGCCGAACACGCCAACGCACACAAGCATCAGTGCTCAAGCTAGGCTTTGGTCATAGCTCCACTGTAGCCCACTCCCATCTAAATCAAATCAGCATCAGGTCTGGCTTAACCCAGGGATTCAACTCATGTTATCAGGAGTTACCTTAGCTCTGCTTTCCATGGTGGTCTCCCTGTCTGGTCAGTTTGTTGCATGTGGTAGCTGTCACAGCTCCCCAAGGGGAGAGAGCTTCTTGTTCTTAGAAGTTCTGTTCCAAGCCCTGGCATGGGTTTGCTTGGGCCCAGGTCACACAGCCTTGAACCAGTTACGGAAACAAAAGGATGACATCCACTGACTGGCCAGATCTAGGTTATGTGCTTGCCTTTTGATTCCGGTATTACAGAGAGTTAACATCCCCCAAAATCAGGTAGACTAGGAGGGGATAAGGGGGCAAGGTCTTCAAAGGAAAAACAGATGAAGGGAAAAGGGCAGGCAAGAAAAATAGTCCCAGATGTCCACTGCCACACCCAGGGCAGTGGAGCATCCTGGGATCTGAGGGGATAAGGTCACCCCACAACTGGCAGAAAACTGAACTCAAAACCCCTAAGAACCACACATATCATCAGGTGTCATGGAACCTGGAATTGAGAACCAAATGGGGGCAAGAGAGTGAAACCAAGCACAAGATTTCCTGCTGGGGCTGCTGGCATGGGGCGGGGGTGGAGGTTGGACAGAGGCACAGAGGCCCAGGAACCCACACACTGGTAGGAAAAAGCAGGCAAGAGAGTATAATGAGAACCTCTGGAGGAATTCTCCTGGGAGTTTGTTAGAAATGCGGCATCGTGGGCGCCTGGGTGGCTCAGAGGGTTAAGCCTCTGCCTTCAGCTCAGGTCATGATCTCAGGGTCCTGGGATTGAGTCCCACATCCTGCTCTCTGCTCAGCAGGGAGCCTGCTTCCCCCTCTTTCTCTGCCTGCCTCTCTGCCTCTTTGTGATCTCTCTCTGTCAAATAAATAAAATCTTTACAAAAAAAAAAAAAAGAAAGAAAGAAATGCAGCATCTCGAGCCCCATTCCAGACCTCCTACATCAGAGTCTGAATTTTGATCAGATCTCCAGTTGATTCGTGTGCACTATTAGTCTAAAGACTCATCTCTTGTCTCTTAGCCCTCGTGTTGAGGGTGGTAGGACCTATGTTAGGTCTTTAATTCAGACTTTCTGGAATATAATGTGGTCATGTGTATGAAGGAGCCTGAAAAATATTCATGCTGTTTGGGGGAGCCAGGATCTCTACTTCTGAAGCTGTTGCTTATTAATATTTTGCACCAAGATGTCAACTGCAATATTATCTATACTCAGCAACTACTACATATGCACAAATAGGAAAGGGCAAAGTCAAGTGTGACACATTAAACATTGACTAATATGTTACATTTTGAAATGTTGCTTTAAAAGAAATTTTCAGGGAATGGGCAAGGAATATAGTGGTAAACCAGATAGATACAGTGCCTGCCCTCTTGAAGCTGATATTCTGCTGGGGAAGACAGATAATAAGCAAGTGGACAATGAGACTATTTCAGACTGTAACAAATATACCGAAGGAAGAATGGGGTAGTGAGACAGAGAATCCTGGATGGGCTTGGAGAGATATTTAAATAGGACAAACAGGGAAAACCTGTCTCCCAGGAGCTGGGATTTACAGAGAAATCCAAAAGATGAGAAGGGGCCAGCAAAACAAACATGTGGGAAAAGGCCTTCCAGCAGAAGGAATAGGAATCACCAGGAGCAGGGGAGCTTAGCTGTCTAAGGGATATAAGGGAGGGTGTGTGGCTGGAGCAGGGGAATCCAGGAGGAAGCCGAATGCTGCAGATGGTGGAGAAAGGAGCAGGCCTTCTAGGCTGTGGGTGGAGTGTGTGTTTTGTTCTTAGAGCAGAGTGTTAAAACAGTAGATGAGGAAGTGAAGTTTTATCAGTAAGATGGGAGAACAGGAGGTCCCAGCCCTTATCTCCCCCACAGAAACACTGATTTGGCCATCATCTACAGAGAAAAATACCTTTGTGAGATCTCTGGAGTTCAGTTGAAGTTACCAGCACCCAGTGGACCACAATATCCAAAGACCAGCCATATTAAAAAGAGTAAAAAAGAGCAGTTTACTTTGCACCACTTCTCCCTGAGACCAACAAAACTCAGAGCCAAGAGAGATTCCCCCAGCCCATGCCTTCTCCCATGGGAAAAAGAACACGCAAGGATCCGGGACCCTTGCCTTTGAGGGCAAGGTCCAAAAGCCCTTCTTACTTTGGCACACCAGAGCACTAAGGAAACAGGTATGGATGGATTATTTGAGAGCAGCTAAGAACAAAGAAAGGTAGCAACTAGCACATATATCCCCAAACCACAGTCCCCCTCAGCTGTTGCCCCATATACTCCCCCAGATGGCATGCAGATCTCAGCGGTCAGGGAGGATCTCAGCAACCAACCTTGACTCTGCAGGATTGAGAGAAGTTACACAACTCCAAGACTTCTGCCTCAACAGGGAGGGACAAGAGTGGAACTTGTGCCCGTTCTCCTAGCATTTTGGTGCCCTATTGTATGGAAAAGGGGTGGGTGACTCTTGGCACTCAACATGGCTGTGTGTGTTAAGGAGAAGGCACAAAATCCTAAGACATGCCTTTCAGAAGGAAGTGAAAGAAGTAGAATTTGCATCCAGTGCCCTGGCATATCTGGGTACTGCCCTAGGGAAAAGGAACAGGTAGCTCTGAGCACCTGGTGTGGCTCTGTGTGATTGAGAGAAGGCACACAATCCTGAAATTACCTCCCCGGACGGGGGTGTGGAAGTGGAGTAGGCAAATCCACAGTAAAGGTTTGAGATAGCTCCAGAATCTCTAGGAGGCTGTCTGGGAAGGTCTTTTCCTCTCAAATTCAGTCCATAAAGACTGGAAGGGATGACTACTTCTTCAAATGTGTAGACACCAACACAGCCTATAAGGATCACAAAGAATCAGGAAGACATGACATCACCAAAGGAAGAAAACAAGGCTTTAGTAACTGACCCCCCAAAAATGGAGATCTGTGAATTGCCTTATAATAACTTAGAAATCATCATCTTGAAGAATCTCACAGATAGACAACTAAAAAAGCAGAAAAACAACCCATGATCAAAATGAGATGTTCAACAGACAAAAACCATAAAAAGGAACCCAAACAAATTCTGGAGCTAAAGCATAAAATGCCTAAACTGAAAAATTCGGTAGCAGTAGCAGACTTGATCAGGCATAATAAAGAATCAGTGAACTTGAAGACAGGATATTTGAAATTGTCTACTCAGAGAATCAAAATGAAAGAGAAATAAAGAGGTAAGAAAATCTATGGGACACCATCGAGAAAACCAATATAACATAATCAGAGTTCCAGAAGGAGGAGGGAAAGTGAAGGGGGGCAGAAAGCTTATTTAAAGAAATAACAGCTGAAAACTGCCTGAATCTAGGATTAGTAGTGGACATCCAGGTTCATGAAGTCCAAATGATACAAAATAGGTTGAACTTAAGAAAGTCTATACTGAAGCATATTAAAATTGTCAAAAGTCAAAGAGAAAATTTTGAAAACAGCAAGAGAAAAGCAACTCATCATATACAGGAGAACCCTGTTAAGAGTATCAGCTGAATTTTTAGCAGAAACCTTGAAGGCTAGAAAAGAGTGAAATGATATATTCAAAATGCCAAAAGAAAAAAATTTGCCAATCAAGAATACTCTACCTGGCAAAACTTTCCTTTAAAAATGAAGGAGAGGGGGCGCCTGGGTGGCTCAGTTGGTTAAGTGACTGTCTTCGGCTCAGGTCATGATCCTGGAGACCTGGGATCGAGTCCCACATCGGGCTCCCTGCTTGGCAGGAAGCCTGCTTCTCCCTCTCTCACTCCCCCTGCTTGTGTTCGCTCTCTGGCTGTGTTTCTCTCTGTCAAATAAATAAAATCTTTAAAAAAAATGAAGGAGAGATCAAAACTTTCCCAGACAAACAAAAACTGAGGGAGTTTGTTACCACTAGACCTGTCTTACAAGAAGCATTAAGGGGAGTTTGTCAGGTTGAAATGAAAGGACACTAACGAGCAACACAAAAGTATATGAAAGTACAAATCTTACTGGTAAAGGTGAATAAATAGACAAAGAAAAATGCAATACTATAATGGTTATAAATAAATCACTTTTAACTCAAGTATAAAAATTAGAAGAGTATTAACAATATAAAATATAAAATATACAGATTGTGACATCAGTAACGTAAAATGGGGGGGCGGGACTAAAAGTGTAAGGTTTTTGTATGTGACCGAAATTAAGTTGTTATCAACTTAAAATGGACTGTTATAACTGTAAGATGTTTTATGCAAGCCTCATGGTAGCCACAAATAATACTTAAAGAAGATATGCAAAGAAAAAGAGAAAGGAGCCAAAGCATTCAATACCAAAAAAATCATCAAATCACAAAAGAAGACAGCAAGAGTAAGAGAAGAACAAAAGACTTACAAAAGAGATAGAAAATGCTGATCAAAATGTCAGTAGTAAGTCCTTCCCTATCAATAATTAAGTGTAAATGGATTAACATCACCAATTAAAAGGTATAGAAAGATCGAATGGATAAAACAACAGGCTCCAACTGTATGTTGTGTACAAAAGACTCGCTTTAGCTTTAAGGACACACAAGCACTGAAAGTGAAGGACCAGAAAAAAGATACTCCTTGCAAATGGTAATCAAAAGAGAGCAGGATAAAAAAATAATAACTAAAAAAATAAAGAGGTAGAAAACAAAGCCTGGAGATAAACATGCAATAATATGACAGCCATTACCTCCAGGTGTTGGGATTACAGATGATTTTTTACTTGTTTTTCTTAAGCTTTTCTGTATTTCTCCCACGTGAGAAAAAACAATAGAGGTGATTTCAGCATCTGAATGTGGGCTAGTCCCAGTGTTTCCTTGCAGACATCAGAATCCGGTTTTCTGGTTTTAGCAGAGGGAGACTTATTCCTGGGTGTTCAGACTGATTCCAGGACAAGCCGGGGAATCAGCCTCGATGTACCATAACCAGAGACAACACAGCCTGGTCAGTCACCTAACCCTGCCCAAGACTGTTGCCATGGATGCCACCACTGCCTGTGATGCTCAGCCTGCTACTGTGGGAGAACCAGAACTTTCTGTTATCCTGCTAGCCAGGCACCCTATCTCCACCATGCATGGTGCTCATGTCCACCTGCCACACCTCGGGCAGGCATCTGTCCAGGGCAGCTGAGACCACCTGCAAAACCCTAGCTGCAAAGGTGTCTGGGAAATGTGGGTTTCAGTTTTTCCAGAGGCTGCCTAATGTGTAGCAAGGCATGGAAGGAGGGCATCAGCATGCACGTTTAATGAATCAGTCTGCAAGTTCCACCACGGAATCAAAACAAGAATGACTAAAATGGTCACTTACACGCTTGACCTTCTGAAAGCCACCTGAAGGCTCAATCATCTATTGTGTTGTCATAAGGACAACAGGAAGCTTTCTCTTAGCCTCGAGCACTGGCCACTGGAGCCCCTAGCCCTAGCCTCCTTAGTACACACTGGCCTGGCTTCTCGCTGCCTGGGGATTTTTCTTCCTGCTGGAGACCCTTGTCCACTTAGCATGGAGACTTAGCGTCTCCAGGAGACTTGAACCAATGCCCCCGCTGCCTTGCCTCTTGGCTGGGAGAGCTCTGCTCTGGCTCCCAGGGCTTCCTGGTCAACCAGCTTCCTGTCATCCACAGTGATGGGCTTGTGCATGATGGGCAGCTTGATGAACAGCCACAGTGAGCTGCCTTCTCTTCCTTGGCTCGCTTCCCTACCCCGCTGCCTTCACTTCCCATATAAACTCCTGGGGCCAGAATCCTTTTCTCCAGGCACATCTGGGGCCACACGAACGAAGGCAACGTGGCCTGAACACGCACGCATGTAGAGCCTCATGCTGGCTCTGGGCATTGGTTGAGAAGTGTGAGGCTGCATCTCTGACCTCGCATCTGTTCATACCAGTCTGGAAAGTCATCGTGTTCCTGGTTCTCACCCTCTTTGGCGGGGAAGCAGAGGGCCCCAGTACACTGCCAGCCGCCTGCATCCCCCCACCCTGACACCATGGCCACGTACATGCGCACAGAGGGCATCACCCTCCCCTGAGTTCTGCCCGAGCCCTCTGCATGCCTTTTCCCCACCTCATTTCTTCTTCTGCCCTAAGACCGTGACGATACGCCGTGAGGTGCAAATATGAACATGGGATTGTGAGTATACCACTCTTGGTTTAAGAGGAGACTGCTGGGTGATGCTGTTAGTGCATGAGGTTGCAGGCAGCTCCGTCATGGGTTCACGCAACAAACAGCCCCGCCCTCCACAGCCTGCTGGCTGCCAGGCCCCATGCTGGGCTCCGGAGCTGGGGCTGCCTCATCTGTTAGAGAATCGCCCTTCCCTAGAGCGTTCTTGGCGGCTATTATCATCCCCGGTCCACAGATGAGGAAACTGAGGGTCATAGAGGCTGAGTGATGTTCTGTAGTCCCTTGGCAGCAGCAAGGGGCAGTGCTAGGACTGGGACCGGGAAGGCCTGAGCCCAAGTCTGTTCTCATTCCCTGGTGTGTCCTGGCCTCTCAGACACGGGACATCCCCGAGCAATGGGCTCCCTACCCGGCTGCGTCCCTGCAACTCAGCCATTTCACCAGGACCCTTCGCTTCGTCTTAGCACGGGAGACTCAGCAGGGCACCGCACAAGTCCCTTGTCCTCATGGAGCTTCCCTTGCTGAGGGAGACAGACACAGCAAACAGGCACAAATAAGATCGCTTCAATTGGGACTGAGGGCAAGGCTACCCAGTCGGGCGATGCAAGGGAGGAGGATTTTCTATTGCTGCGTCACAAAGACGCACTTAGCAGCTTACACAGGCGACCGTTTCTTGTCTTGGCATGCATGGGTCAGGAGCCCGGGAGCAGCCTACCCGGGTGGGTCTCACTCCGGGGCTCCGACGTCGTCAGCGAGGCATTGGCTGGGGCTGGTGGCAGACGCCTCAGATCCTCACCATGCGGGTTTCACCCATGCCCGTGTGCACTCGCTCCCGTGCACGTAGGCACACACGTGCATGCCCACAGCCCCTGCTTGCTTGCTTTTTCTGCCACAGCTCTGATACAATGGAAAACAAAAACAAAACAAGAACCTTGACTGCTACTCCCGGGGAACCCTCAGTCCTCTGTGGCTCCCTGAGGACAAACCTGGAGCGTCTTCCAGCTAACAGAGGGCTCATCCGCACCTTGTGCCCCCTGGTGGGGCAAGCATCACACACTTCCATGGGCTGCCTGTTCTCCCATTGCCTGCATCCGTGTTTGCTGAAGCCGCTGCGAACTGCTTGGCAGGGAGTCCACGGTCCTTCTAGAACAAGCCGGTTCCATTCCGGCGTCTGGAACACACGTGGCTGGGAAATACCTGCTTTTCATTTTATTTTCTCTGCTACCAACGAGGGCATGAGGGAGTTTGGACACAACCAGAGGAGCCCACCCATGGCCACGGGCCTGGAGGTTTGAGGAACAAAGCAGGGCCTCTGTCCGCACTTTTAAAATAACCCATCACTTTGTTGAACAGTTGTTCATGTTCTCTATTTTGAAACTGTGACTTATACCTGTGCGGGACATACACAATGTGGGTGGCTACAGTTTAAAGATTCACTCTGGTGTGGGCACCTGTGTTCACCACCCAAGCCCAGCAGCCTGGAAAGCTCTTCATGGTCCTCTGACAGCAAGTCCTCTCTGGGGGTGACACGTGCCCGGACTTTAGTGACAGTTATGTCCTTGCTTGGCTTCACGGTTTAACTCCCAGGTGGGTACCTGTCAGCGGAGGCACGGAGTCTTGCCTGTTTTGCTTCAGTCCGTTGGACTGTGACGGGGCAAGCCACTCCCCCTGCTGCTGGGGACGGCCAAGGCTTGGGGTTCCCCTGGCTGCTTGGTGTCCCTTGTTTTGGGTGAATGGGCCACATTCATCCATTTCCCTGCTGTGACACGTTCCAGCTCCAGGCTCTGGGAGCACCCCACCCTAGGGCATGTCGTGTGCCTCACTGGTGGGTCACGGGGTGCTCCTACTTTCCTGGATAGCACCATCTTTTCTACAGTGGAGCACTTACATGTGCCTAACCGTGATGAGCTGGGGAAGTGGGGAGCAGTATTTATCAAACCATTATTCAAAGAAATCTCAGCTGCAGACAGACTCCTGCTGTGGGGGAGGGGTGGGCTGCTTGAGAGGCCCAACAGGGAGGGAGGCTTGGCTGAGTTTGCAGAAGGCAGCTGGAGATGCCCCAAGTGAGGAACACAGTGCAGAAAGTGACCTATGGTCAGGCAGTGTTAAGTACATACAGCACTACAGGCGGGAGGAAGAGTGTGTGCAAAGGCCCTGAGGCTGGAGGGGGGTGATAGTCATCTCCGTGAGACTGGGCGGCTTGCATGACAGGTGTTGATTTTCTCACAGTTCGGGGAGCTGGCAGTCCTGGGTCAGCCTCTGGCAGGGTTGGTTTCTGCTGAGCCTTCTCTTCCTGGCTTGTGGTGGGCTCCCTTCTCACGGTGCCCTCACACAACAGAGAGCACAAGCGAGCTCCAGTTTTCCTAACTCTACTGGTGTCCCCACCCCCAGGGCCTTACTTAACCTTCCATCCCTCCTCCCAGGCCCATCTCCAAGTATAGCCCCACTGTGTGTGGGGGGTGGAGTTTCAAAGTATGATTGTGGGGGACACAAACATGTGGTCCATAGCAGGGGGGAGGGGGATTTGAGGAGCTGGAACATTCCTGGGGCAAGAAGTGGGGCAGTGTTTGGCTTTCACAAGCTTAGTGATTTGAAACCATAGTCATCATTTCTTTACTCAGTATTTCACAGTTTGGGCAGGACCCGTGAGGACAGCTCTTCTGTGTGGTGTGTGGCATCAGCTGAGGCTTTGCTCACAGTGGCTGGCAGCTGGAGGCTCAGCTGGGGCTGATGACCTGGAACCTTCATTCTTCTCCTCCCTCTCCCTCCTCCTCCTCCGTCCTCCCCCTCCTTCTCACCCTCCCCCCTTCCTCTCCCTCCTCCCCCTCCCCCTCTGCCCTTTCCCTCCTCCCCCTCCGCCTCTGCCCTCCTCCTCCCTCTCCCTTCCCCCTGTACATATATACAGTAAAATGATTACTACTGGCAAGCTGATTAATGGTTCCTGTCCTCACCGCCCTTGTTTTTTGTGGTGCAAGTTCCTGAGATCTATTGTTAGCAAATTTCTAGTTCACCATTCGGCATTACTTTTTTTAATTTTTATTAATTTTTATTTTTTCCATAACCCAGCCATCCTATCCTTCCCCCCACCATGCCCCAGAAACCCTCAGTTTGTTTTCTGAGATTAAGAGTCTCTTATGGTCCGTCTCCCTCCCCGATCCCATGTTGTTTCCTTTTTTCCTTCCCCCCATGAAGCCCCGCCCTGCCTCTCAAGTTCCTCATATCAGAGAGATCATATAATAATTGTCTTTCTTTGATTGACTTATTTTGCTCAGCATTATACCTTCCAGTTCCATCCACATTATTGCAAATGGCAGGATTCTTTCTTTTTGATGGCTGCATAGTATTCCATTGTATATATGTACCACGTCTTCTTTATCTATCCATCTGTTGATGTAAAATTAGGTTCCTTCCATAGTTCTGCTATAGTGGACACTGCTGCTATAAACATTCGGGTGCACCTGTCCCTTCGGATCACTGCATTTGTATCTTTAGGGTAAATACCCAGTAGTGTGATTGCTGGGTCAGAGGGTAGCTCTATTTTCAACTTTTTTTAAGGTTTTATTTATTTATTTGACACAGAGAGAGATCACAAGTAGGCAGAGAGGCAGGCAGAGAGAGAGGTGGAAGCAAGCTCCCTGCCGAGCAGAGAGCCCGATGTGGGCCTCGATCCCAGGACCCTGAGATCATGATCTGAGCTGAAGTCAGAGGCTTTAACCCACTGAGCCACCCAGGTGCCCTATTTTCAACTTTTTGAGGAATCTCCATAGTGTTTCCAGCCGGCTGCACCGGCTTGCATTCCTACCAGGGGTGTGGGAGAGTTCCCCCTTCCCTGCGTCCTCACCAGCATCTGTTGTTACCTGACTTGTTAATTTTAGCTATTCTGACTGGTATGAGGTGGTATCTCACTGTGGTTTTGATTTGTATTTCCTTGATGTTGAGGGATGTTGAGCACTTTTTCATGTGTCTGTTGGCCATTTACCATCCGGCATATTACCAGTCCCCATGCTCTACGTTGGACCTCCAGACTGGCTCACCCTACAAAAACTGGTTTTTCAGTTTACAGAAGACTTCAAACATGCTCAAAAGTAGGCAAAACAGTGTCAGAACACCCCCCAGCCCGGGCCCCGGCCCCATATATCCAACTTCAGCAGTTACCAGCTCACCACTAATCTTCTCTATCCCCGACCTTCTCCTTTATATTATATTTTTTCCAAGTTGTTAATAAAACAGTACATACACTGAGAATGTTTGCATCATAAGTGTGCGGCAGGGTGGGTTTTCCCACTGTGGGAAAACTCTTCCCAGGAGAGATTTTGGTACCCAGTTCCAATATGAGTGGGAGAGGGGGGAGTGCCCATGCTACCAGGCCATTCTCCGACACCAGCTGCGTGTCCTCGGATTCAACCGAGTTCTGTTACTCTCTACCGGGAGAGCTCAGAGACCCCAGGTGAAGTGTTCAGTCCTGTGAGCCTGTCCCCACCTCCACTTCAAACACCCTATGCAAGCTTAGCTTGTTACCTGTGCTTCTGACCGACTGGCTATAAATCAGAGGTTTCCATGACTTTCCCCTTCGGTTCAATTAATTTGCTAGGGTGGCTCACAGAACTCAGGAAACCAGTTTACTCACTAGAGTACTGGCTTCTTCTAAAAGGACATGACTTGGGAACAGCCAGGTAGGAGAGACGTTCAGGGCACGGGGATTGGAGTTTCCCTGCTCTCTGGATGCACCACTGTCCTTGAATCTCTGTGTGTTCACCAACTGGGAGCTCTTTGAACCCCGTCCGTTCTGGTTTTTATGGAGGCTTCATTACATAAACCTGATTGATTAAATCATTGGCTCTTGGTGACTCGTTCAACCTCCAGTCTTTTCTTCCCTCCCAGAAGCTCATGGGATGGGACTGAGGCTCCAGCCTTCTATTCCTGGTTGGTTCCCCTGGCAATCAGCCCCCATCCCTACCTGCTTTCCAAAAGTCATCACATTAACACGAGCCTAGTTATGGTGGAAAGAGGCTTGTTATGAGTAACAAGATACTCATTTCACTGTAATGACTCTGAAGTGATTTCAGGGACTGAGGACTAGAGACCAAATAGTATAACAAAAGATGTTTCCATTGCTCTCATTGCTAAGAAATTCCAAGGGATTGAGGGCACCTCAGTAACTCAGTCAGTTGAGTCTGACTCTTGATTTCAGCTCAGGTCATGATCTCTGGGTCCTGGGATTGAGTCCCAGGTCAGGCTCCTCACTCAGTGGGGAGTCTGCTTGAGATTCTTTCTCTCCCTCTCCCCCTCTGCTCAATTGTGTTTTCTGTCTCTTTCTCCCAAATAAATACATAAATGTTGAAAGAAAGAAAGAAAGATAGAAAGAGGAGAGAAAGAAAAAAGAGAGAGAAAGAAGGGGAAGGAAGGGAGAAAAAAAGAAAAGAAAAGAAAAGAAAGAAGAAAAGAAAAGGAGAGAGAAGAAGAAGGAAGGAAAGAAAAGAAAGAAAAGGAAGGAAGGAAGGAAGGAAAGAAAGAAAGAAAGAAAGAAAGAAAGAAAGAAAGAAAGAAAGAAAGAAAGAACAAAATATTGCAAGGGATTTGGGTGCTGTGAGTGGGGAAACTATGGACAAAGACCAAATAAATATACATGAGAAATATATTCTGGTGATCTGAGTGACTAAATATATATTTTTCATGATTTTGCACCTGGCTACCCAGGGACTGGATCAGGACTCACACATGAGCAGCACCTGTAAGCCCCCAGGGCCCCCCTTCCATCACCGGCCCGAGGAACCTCCATCCTGACCTATAACAGGGGTGTGGTTTGCTTGTCGGCCCTTGAGGTGCAACAGCAGAGCCCCTCCACTCTGGCTGGAGCACTTACGCTGCCTCGAGGAGCCTCAGCCCCTCTTCTGCACAGTGAGGACCATGCTGGGCCTGCCAGCTTGCTGTGAAAATCAGTAGCACGCTTCAGCACCCAGCCCTGGGCTTGGCACCGTGTAAGGACTGAGTGTGGGGTGTCTTTCCTCCATTTTCTCGTTCTGCACTGGCTGAGCGGGAAAGTGGCCGTGGCCCTGGCAGGCACTGCGTAGCTGGCTGAGAGCTGGGGACAGCTGGAGCCTTCCAGACAGCCAGCGACTGCTGGGGTCGAGGTCCCTTTATGGCATCCTGGAGAAACTGTGTTGCAACGGGCCGTAAGTTAGCTCTAAAGGCAACCTGGGTAGAACCTGTCATTAATACAGCAGATGTAGTAAAGGGCACGGGATGGTCTCGTAGATCAACAAGGCCGGCTCATTGGGAGAAGCCATTCCCCTGAGCTTCAGTGTTGATGGGGCCGTATGCAGCTAGTCAATAAAAATTACTGAAAAAGGCAATTTGCAAAAAAATAAAAGAAAGAAAGAAAAAGACTTTGGGTTAAGTGTGTTTTCATTTCTGTAGCACTGGCAGTAAAATCCAATTTGGGACATCCAGGGATTAGATTCTGGAATGTGCTTGCTCTTAGCCCTTTGCTCCTTCAGGCCCTGGGAGCCCCGCCGTGGCTTTAAGCCCTTGGCTGGGAGCAGTTTAATCCCCAAGTACCTTTCCTCTGGTTCCCAGAGCGTGAAGGCACTGCTGTCAATGGATGCTGTGTATTTCACAGTCTGCGTGAAAGTTCAAGTGTGCGCGATATGATCTGATTGTCCAGTTCCTTGACATTCAGGCTTGTCTCCTTTGTAAAGTAGTGTAATTGATTTCTGGGTACTTGAAAATGGAGCTGTTAGTGGGGCTGTACGCTGGAAATACCAAGTAGGGGATTCAGGGAGGCCGGCTGCGCCATCCCTGCTCACTCATTCCTTCCACCACTGCCTCGTGAGGCCCAGGGCACAGAGTTCTAGAGCTACAGGCCCCCCTCTGGGGTTGCTCCCCAACTTCTGGGATGCTCAGATCCTGGGAAGACAAGTATAGTCAAGGTGATGTGCCTGGTGGGGGTTGGGAAGCTGCAAGCTTCAGGAGGAAGTGGCTTTCAGAGTGGAGTTCCAAGTAAAACCCGACAGTGGGACGCCCTGGGCACTGGGCCTGAAGGCAGTCTGCCAAGGCTGGAGAAGGGCTCCCAGGGTCTCGGAACCTCATAGGTCCCACATCTAACGTCCTCGTGCGGATCCCCTATGGAAGGTACTTCTTTGCATTCTAAGTGTGTGTTCTCTCTCTTTGCAGGTCTGAAGGAGAAAGTTCCCGGAGTGTCAGGTATGTGGCTCATCAGCCTCTGCTTGTGTGTGTGTCCGGGGAGCGGGCGGCTTCCACAAAACCGTGTGCTTTGATTTCTCTCTGATGAGGTCTCACTAGGTCACAGCTCCCCTCCCTTGCTGCCCCTGGCCAGACCTGCTGCCCCCTCCTTAGACCTCAGCCATGCTCTGTCTGCTGACTTCGTGTCCTGGAGCAGCAAGAGGGCTGGCTTACTGTGCCGGCTTTCCTGATTGTAGAATGACCTTCCTGGGGGTCATCTGGCTTGGTGGTGGTGCCATCCCCTCAAGGGCTCTGATGATGTCCATTTTACCTAGACTGTGACGTATCTAAGAGTGGAAGCTTCTCAGCTCAGACAGGCCCCAGGGACCTGCCTTGGGATGTTTGGGCGAGAGGCGGGCTTCTGCCGCCCTTGACTGATGCAATGTGTCCCCATGGCACATGAAGAAGATGACGTTTGCAGTTGAGACCGTGCCTCTCCCCACGCCCACCAGTGGAAGGTGGAGGGTCAACATGGAATGGGGTCACAGCTGGGGATACTGACCGTGTAGGGCTGGTATGAATCAGAACCCCAGGTGCTAGTGCCTCAGCACAGAGGGCTGGGGTCAGGCAAGCCTCAAGGCTTGAGTTGGGGGACCAAGAAGGCCATGAGGGATGGGAGACGATGGGCTGGTGATGAGGCTGGGAGAGGGGAGGAGAAGCAAGGCGGACATTTAAGAGCCACAGGGACGCCCAGGCCCATTGGCAGCAGATGGGATTTCAGATTTCTGGCTGGTTCAAATTGCATGGTGACCTGGTTGGGAGACATGGTGCTCATCCTGGGCCTGGAGCTGGGAGATTCTGGCTTGGGTGGGGTCCTCTAGACAGCCTGCGGAGAGAGAAATGCAGATGGATGATGGTGGTTATATCCTGGGGAAGCTCCGGGAGGCAACATGGGGAGGCCCCATTTTGTACCCATGCACTTGGCTTTGGCTTCACCCAGGAGACACGCATGGTCGTCCCAACCCAGGGAGGCATAATAGGGGGTCAGGGTCCCAGCAGGAAGCATGCCTTCCACACTCAGGGTGTGGTGGGTACGGAATAGAATGTCATACAAGGGCTACCAGTAGGGTGAGGGCCAGTTTGCCACAGGCCTGAGAGGGGAGAGGAGATGCACGGAGAGATGAGGAATGGCTGAAGCCAGAGGTGCTGGAAGAGGGGCAGCTGGGCATTCTGGGATCATGCCCGCCCCCCCGAATATGTGCAGCTGTGAGACCCGGGGAGGGTGCCTTCAGTGAGCTGATGGGGGAAGAGACCCCAGATATGTTGTTTCTTGAGCAAAGCAAGAAGCAGGTGACCGTGTATCTCACATTGTATTCTGGGTAAGGGAAGTCAGAAGAACATTGTTTCTTGCTTGTAATGTTTGCATAAATGAGGGGTGGCATGAGATGCAAGCAGCCATTAGAATGGTCCCTTGGGCAGTGGAGAACAGGGCAGGCAGGGACAAGAGTGGCTGCGAGCCCCCTCCAAGTGTGTACTGTGCTATTGCTTGAACTTGGAACCATGCAAATGTATTATTGACCAGAATATTTGGTAAACATAAACAGCTGTCGGAAGAGAGGGTGGGTTGCCAAGGCGGGTATCGAGCATCCTGTCACTGGGGTATGCACCAACATTGGAAGGGGATTCTTGGGGGATTAGGGAGGAGAGGCCCCTTAGCCCCACTCCCCGTTGCCTTTCACTGCTTCAGGATCTGAACCTCCTCCCCACCCTCTCCATCTGATATAATCACTGCCCTTCAGGAGATCTCCTAAGACCAGTGGGCTTCCCCCTGCAAATTCAGCGAAATTCCTAATTGGATGGGTGTTGGGAGATGTGTGTGGGGTGGATATTTGGCCCTAAATACCTTACCCACCCATTCCCTCGGGGCTGGTTTTTGTAGGATAGGTATTGGAACAGGGCCCTGAAGCAGGAACATGATTCCCTGCTCAGGGGAAGGGTAGGAAAGACATTTTGATGGGGGGAATAGCATAGGCAAGGATTTGTGTAGAGAGAATAACAAATGGCCTGGGGATGGAAGTAGGGGACTGTCTGCAAATTGGAACATATGTTTGCAGCTCGAGCCAAATGGTTCTCGGCAGGACACACGGGGATGAGGAGCTGGGCAGGGAAGAAAGCTGATGGGAGTCCAAGCAGAGAAGGCTGCATCTAAGTTTTTTTAAGACTCAAGAACCCAACCTCATAGCGACTTCTACTCTGCTGTGTAGACTCTTGGGGGACAGGCCCAGAGACCTTTAGGACTCATGGTAGAAGCCACTGCTGTCGTCAGGCCTTGACTGTTTCTCTATCTTGTGCCAGGCATGTGTTTCGCCCTCATGGAGCTGTCACCAAAGGGGTCAGGCCTCGGAGGACGCATGTCCCACTCTCTGCTCACTAGCACAGGGTGGGCACAGGGTCACAGGACAGGAAGCCCCTCAGACGGTTCAGATCTGACCTGTTCTCTGTACTTCAGCTCACCACCCCCAGACAGCTGCAGACTTTGTTTCTCAGGAAGAATGACCATGTGGCCTCTTCCTAAAGGGACCCTGGTCTTCTGCCGAGTGTCCTCCCATGGCCCACCAGGGGGTGCATTCTAAAACTCAAGTCAGATAGTAACTGCCAGGCCCCATTTCATCCTCCAGGGAGCCCCGTTGCTCATCACCACAGCTGTGGTTCTCCCTGAGACCCCTGGGCCTGGAACCTCCTGTCTGGGCCACCCAGGTTCCTGCTTCTGTCCCCCATGTATCTTCTGCAGCCCCCCAGCTGCCCTCTTCCCTGCTTCTAGATGCATCCATGGATTCCCTGCCTGCCTTCCCTGTCTGCAGGACTAGTGCCGTTTCCTCTGTCCCCTCCCCTTGGCAAACATAAGTCTTTATCTCAGAACTCTCATGCTGCTGCCCCCTCTTCAGAAGTGTTGAGGGACAGCGTCCCTCCCCCTGCTTGCACCCTTAGCTTTCTGTGCTCGCCTCTGAATACCTTTGTTCACTTTGATTTCTATCCTAGCAAATTGAGTACTGAATCCCACAGGAGAAGAAAGGAACTCTGATGAACCCTCCTCCCTTCCTGCCGGTTGTCTCCCAGCTCAGAGCAGGCCCCAAAAGGCTTTGTGGACCGAATTCACCTTGGTCTCACTGGGAACCCCGGGCACAATGCATTGTCCACAGGACAGGCACAAACTAACGTTTGCTTAATTGGATTCAGAACTCATAAATATTTTCAGGTCATAAGCTGGAAGGGGAAAAAAAATTGGACCATCTACCCTGCTCCACTTAGAACTCCCCTCTTGCCTTGTTTCATCCCCCTTTACACTATAAACACTCACCAAAATTCGTGGGCAGAAGGGCTACATTTGGCTCAGAAAGGCATGCCTGAATTTCATGATCCTAGCTGAGGTCTGGACAGACACCAAGAGCTGATGATTTTTGCTAAATGTTCAGAAAATGAACCCTGAGAGACCCTCCCTCCCCTGAGGCCCGCACTTGGCAAGGTTTTTTCTTTATGCTCCAAGGACACGCCTCCAGCTTTCTGGTTTCCTGGTGGAGCCTCCTGGAGCAGCAGGGAAGAGTTTTTGCCAGGAGAAGCCTGTTTGTGGATACGTGTAAGCTACTTTTCCCCGAGGCGAAACATTTGCAAGATCAGATGTATTCATTTTCCACAAATGAAATGACTCAATTTTGACCATTTTGCAGACATAGGACTTTGTTCCCTTATTCCCAGGGCTAGTGTGTCTGTTTTCCATTCCATTCTGAGGCTGGCTGCCGGGGCCCTCCACTTGGAACCTTCTAATGATTTATTGGTTGGGGGGAGGTGGGAAAAGAAGAGCTTTGAAGAATTTGGAGTTTGAAAGAATGAATAGGTGCATGGAGGGCCCAGAGAAGGTGCTGATTTAGGTCTGAGGTCCAAGGACTTTGTTCAGCACAAAAGCATTGTCTTTTGTTTCTCCGTGGTTCTCATCAACCGCCTGAAATGATCCCAACTATGTTCACTAATAGGAATAAGTACCATTTAATGAGTATTCGCTGTGCATCGGGCCTCACTTCACCTGCACAAGCATCCCCACCTTCAACAGAGTTGTGTTTTCTGCTCTGGGAAACTGAGGCAAAGAAATACTTGAACTTCTCCCCTAGATAACAAGGCTCTCAAAGACAGACCCCAGACTTGACACCCAGAGCCTTTCTAGGTCGAATCACCTTCTGGTTCTTGTAGAATAGACAGATTTCCAGATGCGGTCCTTCTCATGTCTGACTAGGTAGAGTCAGGGTGAGGCTTGGGACTCTGGATTTTAACCACTTCCTGGATGATTCTAACAGGCAGCCTGAACACTCAGCCTTCCTCCCAGTGCCCAGTGTCAGGGCTTGCCTGGCTCACACGTGTGAGCTCATCCATCATTAGGAGCACTGAATGAGACAGTTCCCCTAGATCGCCTCCCCAGAGGGAATCCTGAAACACTGATTGGCATTTCCCGAAGGGTCCCAATCAGCAAGTTTCTTAGGACCTTGAGCAGTCAGTGAAACTTGAAACCTGCTTGTCTGGGGTACGTGGGAGCTGCTTCTGGAGAAGGTGGCTCAGTTACAAGTGTTGTCTTAATTTGAACTAAGACATGTAAGTGAAAGCAATTAGTCAAAATTAATCCATTTTCCTGTGAACATCTCCCTTCACTCCGCACCAAGGCAAGGCAGCCTTTGTAATTAACTGGGCCATCCCCCCCCCCAAAACCCAAAACAAGAACGTGCAATTTATTTTGTGTGCAAGGAAGTATGAAAATTGCCAAAGGTGGCAGACAAAGCTGGGGTGTTTGTGGGGCTGGGTAAACAAGGTTGAACTGTCACCTCCAGGACAGAAAGAGAGCTGCTCCAAATCAGAGAGAGGGGCTGGGGACTTCTGCAGCCAGGTCCAGAGGTGCTGCTCTAAGGGCTGAACAGGTGGCCTTTGGAGGAGAGCAGAAAATTTTCAGCACCATGGACAGGAATCGAGGCACTGGGGTCCTCGGATTCTAAAGCCTTCTCCTCATCTCTACTCTCTGTGTAACCATGAAGCAAACCCTGAACTCTCCAAGCCCAGAGATGACACTCATTCAGTGGTTTTTACTGAGCACCTACTGTGTGTATAAACGAACCCAAGTTCATCTGCCTGAAGCACAGCAAAGAACGTCACTGGGGTATCGAGTCTGCAGCGAGGAGAGGGTTTGTTCCAGAGGCAGCCAAACGGGAGATGGAAAGGCAAACCTCAAATCCACCCTCTCTCAGGAGGAGAGTCAGGGATACTTAGGGGCAAGGGAGGAAGGTCTGTGTAAAAAGCTGTAGTTGTGCTTTTTCGTCTCATGAACGCTTTGGTTACTGATTTCAGTGCCCACTGTCTTTGATCAGTTTTCATCCTTGAGTATATTGGAAAGATGACCAATATCTGGTTACCTCCTGCTGCAGTGGGTTAAAGACTAGGGTAAAGGAATGCAAGCCTTCTGCACTTGTCTGGACTATTCTTTAGTTCCAGATTGAAAGCCATCATTTTGCATTACTGGGACTTCTGTACTTTGGTTAATAGTTCTTATATTATGTTCTCTCTAGGGTTTAGTGGAGGGTTGTTGTGACCAAGTAGCGTGTTATACTCATAAACTGATTCCTTGGACCAGCTCCCCCTAAGTAGTAGTGGTTTCAGGTCTACTCACTAGTCTGAGTGGGGCCTTTTCAATGTTCTCCCTCTTCCTTGGTAGGGAACCTTTGCATTCTCATAATTTGGGTGTGATGGATCCAGGGCCGATTTCCCTGTAGTTTTCTGAAGGTGACCAACAGCGCCTTGAAGAATGTTGTCCGGAGCGCCTGGATGATTCATTTGGTTAGCGACTGCCTTTGGATCAGGTCATGATCCCATAGTCCCGGGATCAACCCCCACATCGGGCTCCCTGCCCAGTGGGAAGCCTGCTTCTCTCTCTCTCACTCCCCCTGCGTGTGTTCCCTCTCTAGCTGTGTTTCTCTCTGTCAAAAAAATAAATAAAATCTTTAAAAAAATAAAGAATGTTGTCCAGTGACAACAGTTTGGAGGTTGGTCCTCTGGGCACCCATTCTTCAAGTTGTTAGTGACACCTTTTGATGTCACTAAAGGATTCAGGAAGTGTAAGGGCAGATGTGAGAACATCAAGTTGCTGGAAGCAAACTTACATACTGATTATAACCAATTCCCTGATGGGAGCCGAACTGGAAACTCCTAAGTCATGAAAAGAACATGGAAAGTCATTCATATATTTCATAAGGGCTTAAACCAAGCTCATTTCTGGCAGCTACTCTTACCCAAAGCAGGGCAAATGGCAAGGCTTTTTCCCGAGTTAAGTTGGTTTCTTGGCATATCTCTGTCAAAATTCTTTTTTTTTCTGTTTTACTAGCCAGTTGCGATCTCCAGGAAAGCGTGTGATTCCCACTGAATGCTCAAGGCATTGGACATCATTCATGTGATTTTCCACTCACTCCATTGTTGCTCTGAATTATTAGCAGCAGTCCAAACCTAGGAATGATTTTGCTTACATGATGTTTTGACAACTTCAGAGGCCTTTGGGCCCTAGGTGGCTCAGTCAGATAAGTGTCTGTCTTGGGCTCAGGTCATGATCCTGGGGTCTAGGGATTGAGTCCTGAATCAGGCTCCCTGCCCAGCAGGGGGTCTGCTTCTCCTATCCTTCCCCCACTGCTCCTGATCTCTTTCTCTCTCTTTCAAATAAATAAAATCTTAAAAAAAAAACAAAACCACTTCTGAGGCCTTCTCTGAACAGCATGGAAAAGTTTCAACCCAGCTTGAAAATGTGTTTGCCAATATTAGCAAATACTGAGAATCACCTTTTGTTTTTAGCATCCTGGTAAATGTCGCCTGCTGCTCTTCTCCAGGTTCGGTGGCCCTAAGCTTTATACCTTTTAGAACTGGTGGGGGCCCAGTCTTAGGATTGTTGTTGGTTTTTTTTTAAAGATTTTATTTATTTATTTGACAGAGAGAGAGAGAACACAAGCAGGCAGAGCAACAGGCAGAGGGAGAGGGAGAAGCAGGCTCCCCAACAAGTGGGGATCCTGATGCGGGACTCGATCCCCAGGACCCTGGGAACATGATCTGAGCAGAAAGCCTATGCTTAACCAACTGAGCCACCCAGGCACCCCTAGGATTGTTTCTAGCACAACTGGCACATTTTTGAGCTGTTCTCTGAAGATCGAAACCTGCGATATACTTCAAGATCCACTGAAGAGTAGCGTCTTTCCCGTAATGGGGATTTTGGCAAATACGGCTCGTTATTTGTTCCCTAAGATATCCTGGGATAAGGATTCATTATATTTCCAGCCAGTATTAGTGCCAGTATGGTGTCCAAATCCCCATTCCTTAGCTCCTCTATGGTCCTCCAAGGAATATTTGGTTTGATATTTAGTTAAATCTATGTTTGGCCCTATAGCCCCTATGGAGGCGTCTTGTACGGGCTGCCAGTGTGGGTCCCTGGGGTAGTCATCCAGTTTTTGGCAGCCTCGGCAGTGGACAGTAACTCAAGGGTCACCCCTGCATCCAGCTCTTTGTTGCCTTTGATCTATGAAATTGAGCCCCCCAGGCACATTTCCAAGTCTGGATTGTCCAGTGGCATATTGTCCAATTGGGACAGCAGCAGTAAGTTTGTTTGGTGATCCATGGGTCTCCAGTGATCTTTCCTAGTGGCCCCTACAGCTCAGGCATGAACATGGTCTCCACACAGGCCACTGTAGCAACTTTGCTCTGAAGTTTGGCTCAGGTTGTCCAGCTTTAGCCTGTAGGGTTTCAGGAAAAAGAACAGTTTTAGTTCTCAATGAGTCAAGTCAAGACAGCAGGGGAAAACTGGAAACCTTAGTTTGGGGAGTCATAGTCAGCTGTTCAAGGAACCCGGGAGAATTCAGGCCCAGTTTTATAGGCAACCAACCAGCACTCAAAGACAGTTCATCAGAACTAGAAACCAGCACTTACGAAGGGTGTTACTGAAACAGTTTCTCTCTCTAAATTCTCCCTCATTTCCACCAGAGATAGCCAAATTCAGACTAATTCCTTCGTAAAATAAGTCCAATATTTAATAAAGTCGGCCCATTTACACAGGTGTAGGAACAATGGTGATTGATCATATAGGTTCTTGTTTTTGTTTTTAATCTGCTTTGCTGGAGCTTTTTTTTTTATCACTCAGTTTTAAAAATTTACTTATTTAAGTACGATCTACACCCAATATGGGGCTCAAACTCATGACCCCGAGATCAAGAGTCCCATGCTGTACTGACTGAGCCAGCCAGGTGCCCCTGCTGGAACTTTCTACCTGTGGATTTGGGTGGATTCCTCTCTTCTCAAGGTCCCCAAAATATCCTAAGTTTCCTCCACCTGCCAGGATGTGACCTTTCTTAGTCTCCTGGTAAAGCTGTTGGAAACTTTGTAAGCAAGGTAGCTGGCCATCTTTCCATAAAGCCAACCTTAGTGCCTTAAAGCTGTCTGGTCACATCAGAGTCTGTGCATATCTCCCTCAACTATGACATTTCCAGTCAAAGCTTTGGGAATATGACCAGTGTTTCCAGTTGCGTCCTGTTACAAGGAGAACAGATTCCTCGACCTTATGCAAATTAATACATTGCGATGAAAATACAACAACACTCAGTGAGAGTTTCCGAATTCTGGTGGTATCAGGTGGAGAGAAATAAATGTTTCATATCTGTTTACAAAGAAATTTTTTTTACTAAATTTCTGTAAGTCATAGGCAGACTTAAATTCAGAAGGGCAAACATTAGAGAACCAGCAGTGTTTTAAACAAGAGTCTGTTTGAATGCCGTTTCCCCCTTATTTCTGGAAATTCTAACTCGGTTTAGCTCTACAGTCTTACAGGGATCAGAGACCTGTATTTATCAATACAATGAAGTTAACAGGGAAATCCTGTGACACACAACTCTTCCATAATTCAAATAACAAGTGATGACTTTATACCAAGACATATCAAAGCCTAGGAATTGTATAAAATTTCTAGAATAGTTACAGCACTCACCCATACAATTTAACCTAAGGTTTATCATGCCTTGTTTGACAGTGCTTCCCACGTGACTGGACATACAGACTTCACTTAGAAGTTAAATTTTTGGAAGCTTGCCAAATATCAGATTTTAAAGCACATGCATAAATAGGATTACAGATCATTACAAAACACGATACTTGACTTTACCAACAGGGCAAGAAGAGATTCGCAAGGTAAATGCAGAGGGTTATGGAGTTATTAACAAATCTTAGCTCTCTAAATATTGAGCAGACTCAACTTCCCTAAGTCATCAGAGACTTCACAGAGACGAGACATAGAAACTTTGTTTTACTTTACTTTTTTTTTTTTAAGATTTTATTTATTTGACAGAGAGAAACACAGCCAGAGAGGGAACACAAGCAGGCGGAGTGAGAGAGGGAGAAGCAGGCTTCCCGCCGAGCAGGGAGCCTGATGTGGGACTCGATCCCAGGTCTCCGGGATCATGACCTGAGCTGAAGGCAGTCGCTTAACCAACTAAGCCACCCAGGTGCCCCATAAACTTTGTTTTTCTAGGCAAATTAAAGACAAAAATCTTTGTTTATAATTTAGACCGATAATCTAAGAAGACTCTGTTGTATGAACAGAGAGAAAACCCAAATTCTAGTCTTCCACCAGTGTACTTCTGCTATTAAAGCTCATTCATGGCAATAAAATGAATTTTTAAAAATTTATGCAGTCCCCCCCCCCCCCCCGTGTCATCACCCACATTGATATAGACTGATTTTGACAAGGGCATCCAGGGCACCGCATGGATCTAAGCTCTGGTGTTGGGTGTCAGGCTGTGCTGACCAGCATCTCCAGCAGGAGAGATGGTCTCCCAAGCCATATGAAGGCTGCCAACAGTCCTCAGCTCTCAGCCATCATCAGGGACGGCCTTGACTGCAGACAGCTGCCTTGCCAAGGGCATGGCCCCTTCCCAGGTGGTCACATCCAAAGACTGTTATGAAGATCCAGCCCCTTTGACCTAATTTAAGATGGCTCTGAAGGGCAGTCCAACTTTTGGAACTCTTCAGAGTGTCGCCTACAGCTTCTGTTAGTGCTGAATCACCCCTCAACTTCCGCCCGATCTTGTTCTCTTGTTCTCTTGTTCTCCCTTCACTTCCCCAGGTGTGGATTACTCCCTAATAAACTCTTTCCATGTGCTAATCGCCATAATCTCAGTCTGGATTATGCGTAAAATTCCTTCCTAGAGATTCCCTTCTCACAAACCTTTTTTTTTTTTAAAGATTTTATTTATTCATTTGACAGAGAGAGAGAGAGAGAGAGAGAGAGAGAGATATCACAGGTAGGCAGAGAGGCAGGTGGGGGGAGGGGAAGCAGACTCCCTGCTGAGCAGAGAGCCCATGTGGGGCTCGATCCCAGGACTCTGAGATCATGACCTGAGCTGAAGGCAGAGGCTTAACCCTCTGAGCCACCCAGGCGCCCCTTCTCACAAACCTTCTACAAATATTTTTATTCATTCAGATATGAAATACAAAAATTTAATATTCAGAGTTTGCCCTAGGTTTTCTCTCTTTAAAAAACCAGTCTTACTTTCCTTGCCTACCGAATTGTTTCCCATATGTGTCCCAGTGGTCTCGATTACATTTATCAAAATTATTTACATCTGTGTGTTTGTTCTTCAATTGCCCATAACGCTTCCATGGGCATTAGACAAAGCTCTTTTTTCTTTTCTGATGAATTTTGCAAGGGAGATAATATGAACTTGCTTGACTTTCAATAAACACAGGCAGAATAAAACCTGTATAATGTTGGCAATTCTAAAGGCATAGCCATTTAATTAAACAAACAACCTTAAGTGAGCTTTAATACCAGATATTTTCCAAGATCACATGAACCCGAGAAACAATCTGGGATCGCTTCTATTTTTCTGAGTTTTAGAATGTCCAGTCCTTATTTATAAGTGCTGACCTTTAAACCAACCAAATAGAGGACTTTTACAAATTAATTTTAATAATACCGCCTGGAAGTAGAGAAAATATCTCACATTTACAACATATATGAACACACATACAAATATACTAACAAGAGGCAGACAAAATTTCCCTTTGAAAAACATCTCTAATTGAAAGATGGTATTATAATTTATGGATCCATTAATTGGTCATTTCTCAGGAGCTTAATGAATATTGTGTCCAATCAGAGTTGCAAAAAAAGATTGCCCAGTTTAGGAGCTGTGGATCAAGGCTCTTGGAAGGGGCCCATGTGCGTCCAGCCTGATTCTGGAGGCGCTACTAGTCCTCTCTTTACACAGGAAAGAGAAAGAGCTCATAGGAACCAGATTCGAGTCAGTGAACACAGAACTCAAATGGCTGGATTTTATTTTTAGGGCTTTATTTATTTATTAGAGAAAGAGTGCACAAGTGGGCAGAGTGCAGGCAGAGGGAGAGGGAGAAGCAGGCTCCCTGCTGAGCAGAGAGCCTGATGCAGGGCTTGATCCCAGGACCCTGAGATCATGACCTGAGCCGAAGGCAGAGGCTTAACCCACTGAGCCACCCAGGCGTCCCTGGCTGGATATTTTAGAAAAATCCTCTGGTGACTGTCTGGAAGTGGACCAGAGGTATCGGGGGGAGGGGCATTAAAATAACACCAGCCTGATAGAATTCATTAGGTAACTTTTTTTCTGAATTTTTTGGAAGAATTTGAGAAGATTGGTGTTCATTCTTTCCACAGTTGGTAGAATTCACCAGCAAAGCTGTCAAAGCCAAGATTGTTTTTCTCAAGAAGTTTTTGATGACTGACTCATCCTTACTAGTTCCAAATTGATTCCGATTTTCTATTTCTTCGTGATTTAGTCTTGTAGGTTTGATGTTTCTAGAAACTTGTTCATTCTGTCTGGGTTCTCCAGGTTGTTAGAGTTCACTTGTTGATAGCACTCTGATCCTTTCTGTGCCTGTAGGGGTCGATGGTGACGCAGTCTCGTAGCTTTTGTGTGTTTCCCACAGTCAGTCTACCTAGCAGTTTGTCAATCTTGCTGATCTTTTCCAAGAGCCCACTTCTCGGTTTGTTGATTTTCCCATTTGTTTTTCTCTGCTCTAATTTTTATTATTTCCTTCCTTTTAGTAGCTTTGGCTTTTTCTAGTTTCTTAAGGTGCATAGTTATGGTGTTGACTTGGTGTCTTCTTGATTTTATTTTTTAGAGAGGGAGGGGTTGGGGAGAGAAAAAATCTTGAGCAGCCTCCATGCTCGGTAAAGAGCCCAACGCGGGGCTCGATCTCATGAGTCAAAGTCAAAAGTTGGACACTTAATCGACTGAGCTACCCAGGCACTCCTCTGTCTTGATTTGTTTTAAAGATTTTATTTATTGGGGCGCAAGGGTGGCTCAGTTGGTTGAGCGACTGCCTTCGGCTCAGGTCATGATCCCGGAGACCCAGGATGGAGCCCCACATCGGGCTCCCTGCTCAGCAGGAAGCCTGCTTCTCCCTCTCTCACTCCCCCTGCTTGTGTTCCCTCTCTCACTGTGTTTCTCTCTGTCAAATAAATAAAATCTTAAAAAAAAAAGATTTTATTTATTTAGGGCTCAGTGTGTTGGGGCCTCTGCTTTCTGCTCAGGTCATGATCTCAGGGTCCTGGGATCAAGCCCTGCATCAGGCTCTCTGCTCAGCAGGGAGCCTGCTTCTCCCTCTCCCTCTGCCTGCACTCTGCCCACTTGTGATCTCTCTCTCTGTCAAATAAATAAAATCTTAAAAAAAAATAAAATCTTTATTTATTTGAGAGAGAGAGTAAGAATGAGTGGGGGAGGGGCAGACTCCTTGCTGAGCAGGGAGCCAGACCTGGGGTTCGATCCCAGGACCCCAGGATTATGAGCTGAGCCGAAGGCAGACACTTAACTGACTGAGCTACCCAGGCGTCCCGTCTTGATTTTTAATATAAGTGTTTATGGCTTTAAATGTCTCCCATAGCACAGCTTTGTTGTTTTCTGTGGTTTTGTTGTGTTTCATTTCCTTCATTTCTAACTATTTTCTGATTCCCTTGTGATTTCTCTTTGACACATTAGTTCTTTAAGAATACGTTTTTAGTTGTCACAAATTTTTGAAGTTTCCCCTTTTCCTTCTGTTACTGGTTTCTGACTTATTGTGGTTGGAAAAGATACTTTGTGTGCCTTCTTTCTTATAAAAGTTACCGAGACTTAACTTGTGACCTAACTCAAGATCTATCCCGGAGAAGGTCCTGTGTGCACTTGAGAAGGATGCCTGTGCTTTTTGTTGCAGGGCGCAGTCCTGCATGTGTCAGTTAAATCCAGCTGGGTTATCGTGTTGTTCCAATCCACTGTGTCCTTACTTTTCTTCTGTCTGGTTGTACCATCCATTATTCAGAGTGGGGTATTGAAGGCTCTAACAATCATTTTAGAACTGTTTTTCCCTTCAGTTCTGTCAGTTTTTTCTTCATATATTTCGATGGTCTCTCATTAGGTGTGTAAATAAATATTTATCATTTTATCTTCTTGCTCCGTTGAAACTCTTAATTAACGCACAGCCATCCTACTCTTTCTTTGGGTGACTATTTGCATGGATTATCTTTTTCTACTCTCCCATGTTGAACTTTTTGTGTCTTTGGATCTCAGGTGTGTTGACAGCAGATAGTCGGATCATGTGTTCGTATCCATTCTGCTAATCTGTTGAATCTGTTTACATTTAAAGTACTTATTGGGGTGCTTGGGTGGCTCAGTCATTCAGCATCTGCCTTGAGCTCAGGTCATCAGGCTCCCTACTCAGTGGAGAGCCCCTTTCTCCCTCTCACTCTGCCCCTGCTTGTGTTCCCTCTCTCATCTCTCTCTCTCTCAAATAAATAAATAAAATCTTTTTAAGAAAATAATAACTGGTAAGGAAGGACTCATCTCTATCCTTTTGCTCTTTGTTTTCTTTTGCTTTTTGTCTCCCATTTTCTGCATGACCGTCTTCTTTTACATTTAGTTGATTTTTTCTTGTAGTGAAACATTTCACGTTCCCTTCTCATTTCTTTTTGTGTATGTTCTATAGCCATTACCATGAGATTACATTTACCATCCTAAAGTTACAATGTATCACATAACTTTATACCAGCTTAACCTCAATAACATGAAAACCCAGCTCCTCTATAGCCCTGAGCCCCCTCTTTCAGTTACGATGTCACAAAATTACATCTGTATGCATTATGTGTCCAAAAGCATAAACTAATAATCAGGTTTTTAAATATATCAGTCTTGGGGTGCCTGGGTGGCTCAGTTGGTTGAGTGTCTGACTCTTGATTTCAGCTCAGGTCATGATCTCAGGATCATGAGATCAAGCCCCGTATTGAGCGTGGAGTCTGCTTAGCATTCTCTCTCTCTCCCTCTCCCTCTGCCTTTCCCCCTGCTCACATGCTCCCTTTCTCAAATCTTAAAAAAGAAAGAAAGAAAAAAATATATATATAATTGTATCTGTGTTTCAGTCTCTTAATGTAGAGAACAAGTAGAGCTACAAACCAAAGTCATAACAGTACTTTCTATAATTATCTGTATATTTATGTTGACCAAAGATTATTTCTCCATAAGGCTTCGAGGTATTGCCCAGTGCCCTTTCATTTCAACCCAAAGGACTTCTGCCCTTGCGTGCCTGGTCCAGTGGTCAGGGCAAGTCTCTTTGCTTCAGTTTATCTGGAAAGGTCTTCATTTCTTCTCCATTTTTGAAGGACAGTTTTGCCAAATGTAGGATTCTTGATAGACAGCTTTTTCCCTTCAACACTTTGAACACCTCAGCCCAAGTCTCCTGATCTCCAAGGTTTCTGATGAGAAATCTGCTCACGACCTTATTGGTGAAAATATGATGAAAGCAAATTTCCTCTGAGGTTCATAGATTAGAATGACCCTTACTGCGTTTTATGCAACAGAATGTGTTTCTGTGGTGTTTGATGTCTGTTAAGTTGTAGCATCATTTTGAGACCAGAGTTTAAACCAAAGAAATTGAGTATTTTAAGTGTAGACATGATGAGGTCTTTAAAAGCCAAAATCACAGAGTTTTTTTTCAAAGTAGAAATGAAAAGGCCATGGACGTATCCTATAGATTTTGATTCCTAATAAAGTAAAGGTCAATCTTGAAAAACCCACACAAACACAAAGCTCCGTGGGGTCCTTTTTTTTTTTTTTGAGTATAGGGGTCTTGGGAACAAAAAGTAAGGCAACACTCTGGTTTTATCTCTAGCCATGATTGGTCCCTGCCTCGGCCTGGTTTATGGTCCATGT
Source organism: Spilogale gracilis (assembly GCA_004023965.1). Taxonomy (NCBI): domain Eukaryota; kingdom Metazoa; phylum Chordata; class Mammalia; order Carnivora; family Mephitidae; genus Spilogale; species Spilogale gracilis. The sequence goes on from PITA01000982.1 coordinate 147,403, forward strand.
AGCCTCGGAAGCTTTGGTGACCTGATTGACTTTGACCCCAGTGAACTTGTTTCCAATTTTGTTTTCATTTTATTTCTTTTCTCTACCCTTCTCAATTTTCTGAATTTTCCTTTTTCTTATTTTTTCCTCTCATTTTTTCTTTTTTTCAATTTTTTTTCATTCTTTTCTCCCTTTTCATTGTTTTGTTTTTTTCATTTTTTGTCTTGATTTAGTAAGAACATTTCAGTATGGTTAACATAGTTCATATTGTTGGTATAGATAGGAAGCATAATATAGCTAGCATTATTAGCATAGTGAGGATAGTCGACACTTCATAATAACACATTTTGTATAGTCTTTATTGTTAATTAGCCTAGTTAGCTAGTTAACTAACAACTAAATGTTAGTTGACATAGTCAGCATTGCTATTTAGTACTGTCAGTGTAGTTAGCCCTTTGGCAGCTTCGCCACCATGAAGTTGGCCCAGCATATCCCAACCAGGGCAAAGGTGACTGTGAAGGTCATCGAGAACACCCAGCAACCGCCATGGGCCTCCAGGGAGTTTTTGGTGAATCTCCCAAATTTTGTAAAGTCATGTAAGGTGATCTACATGGTGAAAACCTTATTCGCCGTTTGAGAATATGTAAGCAGGGAGACCCACTGACTCTAGTGCAGCATGGCCAAGTGACCGAGAAGGGGGCTCCAGGCAAACTCTGCCGAGTGTCATCAGGTGGTCAGTCACCAGAGATCTGAAACCGGAGAACATGCTTTTTGTTGGTGGGCTGACTATAAAATTCACCAAATTTGGCCTCAGCACTGAGTTTGCTGGCTACAAACTTAACACTTTCGGCAGTAGCCCCGCCCAAACATGATGGCCTTCCCGTTGGGGGTGGTTTTATATTGTTTGGTCCCTGGATGCCAGCCTCTCGTGGGTGGAGACTTCTGGGAACCGCAGTGACAAATCACTAGGCAGGGAAGGCTATGTTCTGGTATTTATGTCCCCCAGATGTGAAAACTGTTTGAGAAAATTGATGACCAGTGACCCCAGCCAGAGAGGAAGGTGAAAAGACATTATGAGGGACCTATGGATAAATATGGGGCAGGAGGAACAAATCAGCCCTTCCAGGGAGCCATCCTGGGATGACAGAGATTAGTTTAGGTGATGGTGAACATGAGCTATGCGTAGGACCTGAATGGAATGCAGGAGTCTGGCTTTTCCACTTTCCCCATCCTGGAGGGACCTCCCCACCCCCACCCACAGGAAATGGGAGGAGGCCTTCCAGATGGAAGGAGGCTATATGCACATACAGGACAGAGGTGGGGAGGGGAGGCAAGCTGGGAGTGGGGCTGGGGAGATAGCACCCCTTATTTCCAGGACCACCCCCAGTGGTCCATTTTGCTCTGCAACTACAAACTTAAATATCCCCCAGCTCAAGGCCTGGAAAGCACTTCACTCTGAGGCCTGAACATTTCGCCCGTGAGACTCTCTCCTCCTGTGAGCCCAGGGCCTTGGTCGCTGGGCCTCTGGCTGCCTCTGGTCTCATTAGTCCAAGAGGTTTCTCAGGGAGGGCCTTTGTGGTCTAAAGAGCGGGTGACCCATGAGCAGGGAGCCATATGATGGTCTTTCACTCTACCAGATGCCTCTAGCTGCATATGCATGGTGGGCTCTGGGTGGAGAGCCTCAGAGACAGTAATGGGGTCCCAGCGGTGATCTCACATCCACTGGGTTTTCAACTGGTTTCTAAATTGCAAACTACTTAATGTGGTCTGTCTGATGGATGATCGCTCCTAAAACATGCACTCAGGGTAGGGAGTGGTCCGCGGGGGTGGGGGGAGAACACTGAAAAGGGAGTGACAGACATGGCACCGTCCACTACTGTAGGCAGTCAGACCGCCGACTTTGAACCAAGCATGAGGCCACCAAACACTGCAGGGATCCCAGCGGGTGACCCATAAGCAGGGATCCCCTGCAGGCAAGCTGGTTGTGCGACCACACTCTGTCTCTCCAGGATGGGAAGGGACATCATCTGTACTTCTGGGATGTTTCCTGGCAAAGAGAATCAGGCCCTTTCTGCTTCTCCCCCTGCCCAGCTGCTGGGAATGCGCACTCCATCCTGGCCCACGTGGACAAGGCCAACTGTGAGATGATAGGGCTTCAGGAAGAGGAGCTTCCTGGAGGCGTCCAGCTCTTGACCATTGGCCAAGTGGGAGAGAGATGCAAACTTCCATTCGCCACTCTCATGGAGGGGATCGGGGTGGGGCGGGGAGCCTTTGTTACAGCAGCTGAACCTAATCTTAATCAGGACAGCGGTCTTGGAAGGGACTCTTCTGTGTGGTTCCCTCGGGTCAGGCTGCTCCCAGAACCACTGCTGTCTGAAATTTTCCACCCTTCCTTCCATGTGAGGACAGCTAAGCTCTGCTCTAGTCCACTTTCCTCTCCAGGTTGTCTCTGGAAATGCATGAAGATCCATGTTCCCATGGAAAAAGAGGCAAGCTAATGTCTTCCAGGGACTTCATTTTGTTCTTTCCTCCCACATTTGTGCATCTCCACCCTCTTTCAGAGACGTAGCTTGTTTTGAAATGTGCTGTGCTCTTTCCCTGCTAATATCTGCAGATTCTAATTAAATAACTCAGGGAACAGGCCGTCTCACGCATGGTGTAACTTGATTATTGCTAGAAAGATGAGTGCAGAACTGACAAGTTCCCCGCTAAGCTGACAAGTTTAAAAGCTGAATTTGAGAAACCAACCAAATTCCACTCACAGTGGGAAGGTAGCGATCGGGACTCGGCCTGAGTTCTTGGTCTGGGGAGACAGATAGTGAGGCCTATCCCAGAGGCCTGGGGTTGTCCGTGTAATTTCTTACATGTTTTCCACTCTTGGGGAGCCTGCCATTTTGGAATTCTAATCATATTAACTTTGTTGAAGATGTTGTAACAAAGTATATAGCTCATTTGTTCGTTTACTCTAAAGTGTTTGCAAAGGGTCTCATAGGGCTGGCTTAAAATAAAGTGCATGGGACACCTGGGGGCTCAGTTGGTTAAGCGACTGCCCTCAGCTCAGGTCATGATCCTGGAGTCCCGGGATCGAGTCCCACATTGAGCTCCCAGCTCCGCCAGGAATCTGCTTCTTCCTCTGACTTTCTCCTCTCTCATGTGCTCTCTCTCTCTCTCTCTTTCTCAAATAAATAGATAAAATCTTTTAAAAATAAATAAATAAAGTGCATTAAGAGAAAATATGAGATTCAGTAAAGGCCTGAGATGATGCCATTGAGAAGAGTGTGTTACAGTCCCCAAGAGGAGGGGCACGCCACACCCCACAGGGTCCCACGGATAAGCCCCAGGAGGAAAGACAACTGTAACAGGAGACTTTTTCACGGTTCCTTCAGGAAGGAACTGGCAAAGGCAGGTTTGCAGGCTGAGGATTGGCTACTGGGGATAATTTCAGGATTCTGGGACATGGGGACCGTCCTGAGCTGTCTGGCATCGGGCCCGGGGTGATCACAGCACGAGGATAATGGCCCGGAGTAGGAGAGCCTGACAGAGAAAGGAGGTGGTGGGGTGTGTGCCCTGGACTGGTGGATGTGTTTTTGGAGAGGAGGGCCCCTAGGAGGAGGACTCTTCTGGGGGGCGGGAGGAGGTGGTAACAAGCCAGAGAGGCCAAGTCGGATGACTCAGAAGAAAGACATGTCAGGTGTATGCGTGCGGGGTTCCTGCGGCTCCCCTGTCAACTCCTTGGAGGAGCCTTCCCTGCCTACACAGTCAGGGAGGCCTTGGGGGGTGGGGCAGGCTGCCACCGTAGAGACTGTCTCCCGAGCCATTACCTGCTTCATCCGTGCAGGGCGTTCGGGGCCCCACCCCTGCTTGGCACCTGGCCACCGCTCGCCCGTCTGGAGGGGGAGTCCTCACAGTGGGCCCAAGGTCCTACGCAATCTCTTCTCCTGCCACTGTCCCGGCAGCCCAACACCGGCTGCCCCCTAGCTTGCTCCGGCCGCACCCTGGCACTCCTGAGTTTCCTGAGTCCCCAATCCTTTGTAGCTTGTACCCTTTCTCATATGCTGCGCTCACTGTCTCACCTCCACAGTGGTGATGCTGCAGGAACAGCAGAGCTGTTGGTTTGGGGGCTTTTTTGGGTTTTTTGTTTTGTTTTGTTTTTGTCTCATTGCTGTGCCTACAGCCTAGGTCAGTGCTGTTCACATAGTAGGGGCTCAATAAATGCCAAAAAAACTCTTATCACTCCCCAGAACATTCTTATTTATAGTCTGCAACATGCACTCATCCAGGGTACGTTCCCTGAGGTCCGGTGGCTGGTTCCAGACACCGGAGCACAGCTGTGGCTGAGCCTGGCAGAGGTATGTATTCTCATGTAGCTGACAGCCTAGTGGGAGAGATGGATACAAAAAAAAAAAAAAAAGAAGAGAGAAGTAAAATATACACAAATCCAGGTGGTGGTATGTACAGTGGAGAAAAATAAAGTCAGGGAGAATGTTTGAGCAAATTTTTGAAGGCATTTAGGACACAAGCAATGTACTTGGCCGTGTTCTGGGTTGAGAGGACAGCAAGCAAAGGCCCTGAGGCCATAGTGGACTGTCTATGTGAGAGTCTTAATTATTAGTGTGGATTCTTAGTTTCATTTCGAGTCTATACTTTGTTCATATGGTAATCTTTGGTCTCACTTTTCTATCTAATTAACCTGAGTCTGGGTTATCAATCTGTTAAACTCAGCAAGTTCTCTTCCAGTGGTTTAAAGTGAAAATGGGTGCATTTGGGTCAAGTTAGCACATGATCACTAAGTGGCTTCCCTGGTCCCAGCTGTGTTGGGCATCAGGAATGTGTGAAATAAACATGATGATCTCCGCCTTGACAGCTCCAGTGAGTGAATGTCCCCAATGTCCTCAGGGCCCTTCCATTCTGCCACACCCCATCTCATCTGGGTCAGGGGCTCTGACCCTGATGCTCCGTTCCACCTTTGTCCCCTGTGTCCAGCTCTGCTATCTGGGTGACTGTGACTGCCTCCTCTTGGTGAGGAAAGCCACCACCAGCTGGAGCCTCGAGCTGGAGGGGGGTTCTTTCCTCACTGCTCCCTTCTGATACCTATCACTCCACAATCCCACCACGGTGGGGTTCCCCACCATCCTCTTCCTCCCTCTTCAGCTGTGGGCAGCACACCAACCGTCCCCTCTTCATAAGCCCCCAGGAGGTGGGTACAGGTACATGTGGGGGCACTGAGGCCACCCAGGGGCACTGTACCAGGGCAGAGGGCTGATGCAGGCTCCCAAACAGCCAGCTCAGGCTATTGTGGCAGTGAGAAGACCATAAAGACGGTGAGGCAGTTATCACACCACAGCCCTTCCCAACCCCAGGTGCCCTGAGTTTCTAGCCTGGCTTGGGCTGGCCACCCCTCCTTGCTCTGTCAGGTGGACACCCATTCATTCATTCATCATGTATCCCCATTCATTCACCATGGCTAGATGATGGCTCATCCTTGGAGACCCAGTGCTGCTGTCACCTCCTCCTTGAAGACCTTCTTGATTCCCACCCCTTCCCACAGCCACCTGTGCCTCTCCAAGACTCCATGCCCCAACCCAGGGTTGTGTTCACCCTCTTGAGTCCCCTCCAGTATGTGAGCTCTGTAAGGGCTCTATGTAGAAAGGGGCTCAGTAAAAAAGTGAGGACAGATAAAACCCTGAATAGACACAGGCCACATGTGGGTCAAGTTCAACCCCTCCCTCCTTCTAGGACCAGAAGGGCTCCATCATTAATGGGAACTGAGGAACCTGCTCTTATTCCCATGCTCATTTAGACCCTTAACAGTCTGCACTTTTTTTCAATTTTAATTTATTTTAAGCTTTGAGGACATGTCACGATGGTACCTCTCAGTAATGAGAAAGTTAATTATCACTTCAAGGACGGGAATCCATCTGTTGTGTCTGAGCCGAGACAGGACAGTATGGAAACACAGGGTGTTGCGGAGAAAGCTAGGGTCTGGGCCTCGGGGCAGCAGGAGACAGAGAGATGGGGGCAGAGCTGCCAGGACCGGGGTTGAGCCAGGAGGAGACACGAGTCCAGGGGTTTCCACAGGTGGGGACAGGGGCTCCCAGTGTCACCTCTTTCACACCCTGACGCTCCTGCCTAGACGCCCCATGGGAGCCCGTTTCCTGCACGGCATTCCACCTCCAGGCCTTTGCACAAGCTGGGTCCTTCAGCGGAAATACCTTTCCTCTCCCCACCAGCCTTCAGGATGCTGACCCAGCAGGTCTATGCCCCCCCACCCGTACCCTGATGCACACACCCCATCTGTACTTAGCTCACCTGATCGTCATTCCTAAGGATGACCCGTCTCCTGCAAGCATGGTCTGCTCTTTGGGGGACAGCTTCGTAGTCTGGCAGACTGAGGTTGTAAGCCTAAGTCTGCGTGACCTTGGGCAAGTCTCTTATGTCACCGCAGATGGGTCTGGCCACGGCCACCTCATGGGACACTGCTTTCCAGGAGCTGGCCGGGCTGGAGTGTTGGGCTGGGCATCTGCAGCTTGATGCCTTCAGTGCTGATCTTGGGACCGAGGTCCCCTGAGCTGGGGTCTGCTGAAGACCTGGTGCCCAGGCCCACTCTCTCTACTTTCCCAGGAGCTGTCATGACACTTGTCAGTGTCCCTCGGAGAGGTGCCAGCTATCAGCACTGGGATCTTCCCTGCCCAAAAGCCAGAAAGCCATAAAAGGGAGGACGGGTCCGTTTCCTGGGTATCGGGCTGGGTTTGAATCCTTGCTCTGTCCTTGGGCGAGTCCTCTGTCCATGCAGGGCTGAAATGAGCAGCTACTTCACGAGGCTTCAAGGAAGATTAAATGTGCCAATATGTACAGAACCCTTGAAGCAGCACCCACAGCAGGGCACACTGTGGCAGCAGCTACTAGACCTCTTCTCTCCTCTCCCTTCTGCAGGATGAGCAGGAGATGCAGTGGGGGAGGGCTTATGCTGACTCTCCCTGCCACTTAGAGCCCCACTCAGAGCCTGACAGGGGCAGTGCTCGGGTGGGGTTCTGTCCTCTGTCCCTCCTGGGCGTAATCATTCCCTGCTCCTCAGTTGCTAGAAACCTGACAATGCGTGCACCATCTTCAGAGACCTCTCTGTGCCTCGCCCTGCCCACCTGGCATCTCCCCCAGGGGTTATTCCAGCGTCCTCACTCCCCACCCCCAAATCCCTACACTGTATGCTATGTGGGGTGGAAGTGAGGCAATGCTCATGCCCTGTGCTTCCTGGACAGTCTGGGGGAGCTCAGTATCCCATGCAGTCCATGCTCTGAGAGCCCAAGATGGGGACAGGGCTCGAGCATCCATTCACATGTTAACTTGTTCAAAACTTCTGCGCACCTACTTTGCTGAGTGGTTGCAGTGGGGACCAAGAGTGGAGGTGAACGCAGGCAAGTTGGGTGGGAAGTGCACATTCGGGTGCAGCATGGAGATGGGGTGAGCGTGCTCTGGGTCTCATCACCCTTCTCAGCCTTGCTTTTCTCATCTTTAAAATGGGGACAGCAAACCCTTCCTTACAGGGCTGCTGTTGAGGTGACCGGTAGCCCAATCCACCGCCAGATGCCGCCCTAAGTGTTTTATTTTGTTTTATTTTTTTTAAAGATTTTATTTATTTGACAGAGAGAAACACAGCCAGAGAAGGAATACAAGCAGGGGTAGTGAGAGAGGGAGAAGCAGGCCTCCCGCTGAGCAGGGAGCCCGATATGGGACTCGAACCCGGGTCTCCGGGATCATGACCTGAGCCGAAGGCAGTTGCTTAACCAACTGAGCCACCCAGGCGCCCCTGCCCTAAGTGTTTTAAACAAATGAACTCACTTACTCCTTATGAAAGCTCCGGGAGGTGTAGGTACAAGTAGGTACCCCTTTCTGCAGATGAGGAAACTGAGGCATGGGGCAGTAAGGTCCCTGCCCCAGATCACAGAGTGCAGGCTTGCTGGCTCCAGCGTCCCAGTTCTTGGTCAGTCCTTGCTCTGGGTGTCCTGTGCCTCTGTTTACATGTCACTGTGACCCATCGCCACAGCCTCAGATCAGCATGGTTATTCATGGGGGCCATTAGGGAGGCTTGGGGGATGTCTCCTCTGAGTCGTGCTCTGAGACCAGCAGCTCAGGGGACTGTGGTATATATACAACAGGACATCCAGGCCTATGCCTAGGCCGGCCGCACTGTAGTCGGTTTGTTGAGTGAATATTTGAACTCTGCATGTAATGTGCATTGGGCCCACCATCTCATCTCCACTGCACCCCTGGCTGCATGGCTGCCATCTCTACCAAGTCCTCTGCCAGGGACAGTCAAGGTGCCTGGAGCTGCTAGGCCAGGGATAGAGAGCCTCAGGGAGACCTGTGGCTGCCCCACACCTTCTCCTGGGCTATCCCAGGCCAATTCCCAGGGAGACCAAGCCAGCTTCCAGGAGCCTCGGTGTGCTCCCTGTGTCTGGGGATATGCAAATAAGTGTTGAGGGGTTATTTCCTGAGAATGACTTGGTATCCGATGGGCACTGGGGATCAGACTGTTTTCAAAGTCTCCTCCAGGCCTGCACCCTTTCAAGTAGCAAAGAGCCAGCGGTTAGAGATACAGCCTGTAGAGTCTGGATTAATCAGGCTCCCTGCCCCGTAACCTTGGGCAAGCCAGCTCCCATCTCTGGGCCTCATGTCTTCATCTGTAACGGAGAGCTAATAACAGATGTCCCCAAATCTAGATTTTGAAAAAATTAATTTTCATATGTAGAAATTGGAAGATTGCAGATGAAAATCCAGGTGTGGAGCTCTTTGTTGTTGCTGTTTGGTAGGGCCTAAGAAGATCCAGCTAACCAGGGAGGGACGTACCCTCAGGTCATTCTCTCCCGGGGGCCGACTGGACAGGGCTTGTGTCCCCGGCCCTCGGCAGTCCCTCCTGCTCCTCTGCCTCCCTTGCCTCTCCAGGCCTGGCCCCTGGAGTCGTCTGAGTTTGTGATCCTTGCAGTACCCCTGTGGAGCTTCCTCACCTGGACACAAAGCACAGCGGGGTCCAGCTGGCCCTGCAGATGCGGCCGACGGGGCTAGAGGCGGCCAGGCCTGGGACCAGGGGCTCTGGGAAGTGTCCCCCAGGAATACTGTGGCTTCTGACTTACAAAGCTGCACATGCTGCCTGCCTTTCTCACAACCCCTTACACATCCCCCCATAGGCATTCTGCTGCAGACCTCAGCCATGCCCCTGCCAGCCGTGTGACCTGGAAGCTTCCCTGACCTCTTGTGCCGGGCTTTCTCAGCCTGACTTGCAGGCGTGCCATGCCAGGCACCCGGTCAGCCCTCCATCGGAGAGTGAAAGCCGGTCTTCCCAAAGGGACCTTCTCCTTCGTGTGGAAAATGCAGCACATGGGTCACGAGGTACCCAGAGCTGCTCCTTGACCATCAAGGTGGGTGCAACCCCACTGGTCTGAACTGAGCTTGTGTGACCTCAGTGCACCCTCGTTCCACATAACTGCGTTCCCAGGTCATTTCAGTAGGGACCAGAGCGCCCCCCACTCCTGTCTTAGCTGCAGGCCCCCAGGGACAGGCTTTGCCAACGGCCCTAATGGTTTGGGGCTGGGAGATGTGAATTTCAGGGCACGCGCCCCTCTGCCTGATGGCTTCAGGGCACTCATGCTCGCCAGCCCACCCTTCTCCCTTCAGCCAGCCTGCTAGTACAGGGTTAATGACCCAAGGCCAAGTACAGCTGTATGGCCAAACAGCCCTGCCCACCACTGGAAACACGAGTGTAAAACCCGGAGGGTCCCAAGTGTCTGGACCCTCATTACCCAGAAAGCAGGGTCTGAGAGTGCGGACTACCTATGGCCAGTGTTGGCTTTGCCCTAGAATGGCAGAGCTGAGGAGTTGGAATAGAGACAGAGAAGAAGACTCACTTTAGGGAGAAAGTGTGCGGACCCTACCAGGAAAGACAGCAGCCCTCCCCAGCTCTTGAGTTTATCTGGCGTTATCTCACTTACTCTCCCCACCTAAGGTGGGGGAGAGAGTTCAAGAGTCCCATTTTACAGATAAGAAAACAGAGGCTTATTTTGCTTTTGATAACTAACCAAGTGTTCGAGCCAGCTTTAAACACCCGTGTTCTGATTTCAGAGCCATGCCTCACCCTCTGGTTTCTAGAAGGGGTAGGTCCAGGCACTGGGGCACTCCGTCTTTTACAACATACGGTCTCATCCCAGGGCCTGCCATCCAGGGGCGTCCTGGGTGAATGGTCAGCACCTGCCCACGCCCCCTGCATGGTCAGACAGGCCCCTCCTGGCTTTGTTATTCTAAATCCTACAGAACTACATTAAGAGAGGCTGGCTCACCAGCGTGGGAGGAGGAGTTTGGGGTGGCTCTTCTACTGAAGCTGACACATGAAAGGGACAATACTTATATCCATAATGGGACTCAACTTAAGGCTCAGAAACTGGTCCCAGAGAGAACTGAAAGCTGAGGCTGCGGGCTACAGGAGAGTGGCCAAGGGCTCGACTCTTGGGTTATAAATGTATAATTTAATTGAAACAAAAATCAGCCCCCTCGATGCCAGTTTGCCTTTGAAGGCCGGAAGTGACCAAACTGGCCTCCTGGGCACCTGTCATTCCCCAGATGTGATTGCCTGGAATGAGGGCCTTAAGTAGGGGTGCCATCCTCTCAGCCCTGGGATGGGCCGTACATCTGCCCAGCCATGCACCCCATGAACTGTGTGGTCCCCGTGAGTGCAGGGCACTCCTCGTTCTCAGCTTGGAAGGCTCTAGGACATGATAAATGGATGACACATTGTGGGATCACACACACGCACACGTGCCCTCTGGATAGGTGAGCATTGCACAGAGCAGAACCCTCCTTGCTCCCCTTGCCTCCCCCTCTCCTCTTCCTTCCCTCGCCCCTGCGTGCACCACACCCCCCACCCTGAGTCCTCTTCGCTTTAGCAAGCACCTGGCTGGGATTGGATGGGGTGCCCACTCTAAAGCCATGAAGCAGCATGGTGGACTCAGAAAGGCAGAGGCTCTGGGTTCAGATCCCACCCCGCACCTCACAGCCAGCCCCTTCCCCACTTCTGGCCTCTGCTTTCTCTCCTGCAGAGTGGGACACATTCGGCCTCACCCTCAGACTGGGGGCGTGCTGTGTAAGTTATGACACAGAACACTGACTCATTTCAGGCTCCCTGGGGGGTGTGCGGCTGGAAGCCAGGCCGAGGACAGGTGGGAAAGGTGGGGGTCACAGGATCGCACGTGCGACAGGGTAGCTGTCTAAAGGATGAGGTTAAGGGTGTGCATTCTAATATCCAGAAGTAGGTAGCTACCATTAGCAGATTCATTAATTAAGGTCATGTTTACTCTCTCTTGTCGATTATAGTCATCTGTTTGAACAGAGGCCTCCAGAGTTTTATTAGTGACATTACTGGCTGTTGCAGAATGAGTCTGCTCAGTTGTTCCTAAAGTACACTTCTACACACCTGCAATTTTCCATCTGCTCCTGAACTCACTCTCCTGCTCGGCCTCTCTTGGTAGCTCCCATTGCCTAGGGCTGCCTCACTACAGGCCAGGAATGTAAAATGAGGCCCTGCCTACCTTGCGTTGTTCTTGTGGTCCTGAACCATGAGGAATACCCAGCCCTCTGCACGTTTGCATGTGTTGTTCCTACCACTCTTCTGTTCCCTTAGCTTTGACCCCTCAGCTCCCTTGTGCATTTTGTCCTTTATGGCTGGGTGGTGTTGGGTGTTCACACAGTAGCCTTTGTCCAGCCCACCCTTCCTTCTTCCTGTGAATGCAAAACTCGGAGGAATCAGAGTTGGTCCAAGCCAGTCATGGCAACCACTTTTCCTGTATCTATTGATTAGTTGTGGAAAGGGCTCGGGAACCATTCTGACCAATGAGATATTAGAGGAAATCTAAGAGAAATATTCCTCCCTCGGAGGTGGGCAGGGAAGAAGGTGCCCACTTACTTGAGTGTTAACTATGCAGATGTGATGACTGGAGTGGAGGCAGCCACATTGCAACCATGAGGGAGTATTAACAGAATCAATATTCTGTTAATGGTAGAACAGAGAGGTGGGTGGTATCTGAATCACTGATGACATTATTGGGCCACCAGACCACTTCTGGGCCTCCCATCCCTCACATCATCATTAAATATTAAGTGTTAGATGCTTTTGTAGTTTAAGCCACTCTTAGGAGGGTTTTGTCGCTTCAGCCAAATATATCTAACAGATTCAGCCTTGTAATGTGAATTAAAACATCTCTCTTCTTACCTAGTTCTCCAGCAGACTTGGGTCTCTGCCCCTGTCCCTCTACTCAACACTCATAAGAGCAGGTCATGAACTGTGGTGCTATGCCTGGCTGGGTGGCCCATTCATATTTGGTCTGTGAACACCTCTGGGACAGGCCCCTGCCTTTTCTTCTCCATGCACCTTGAGCCCGCACAGAGTGAGACATGTCAGGGATCTTGCCACACCCTCAATTGTGGCTGGACGCCTCCAGCCATCATAAAAGCTTTCAGTTCACTTTGGTCCAAGCACTACTTCTGGACCCAGGGGGCTCCTACAGCCTCTTCAGGGTGAAGCGTGAGGTCTTTTCTAAACAGAGCTTTCCAGCTGTCAGCTCTTGGCTTCATGCATGCCTTCAAGTGCTGAAATGTTGATTTATTGTCAGTTTGGCCTCTCCTGCAGCAGACACGGAGGTCACCGTGCAGGGAAAGGAGTGCATGAGCTGAGTTTCAAGGGAGATGTAGGAAGGGTCGTGATGGATACATCTCACATCAAACTCAGTAAGATTCTCTGCATGTTCAAGAAAAGACCTTTGGTGTGCATGTAGGGAGTAGGGTCCCCCAAAACCCCAAAGGAAGAGATACCCCAGGCATGGTGGAGGGGTGAAGGCTCATGCCCCACCCCCCGTAGCAGCCCCTGATGCTGATTGTGAACGGCAGACTGTCCTGTGGTCACGTGGGCATGACTCTGCCAAGGGAAGCAAGAGAAAGAAAGGGATTCTAGGCTTCAGGGAGCCGGGAGGTGTGGTGCTGGTGAAGAAAGTTCTCCTTCCTCCCTTCAGTGCAAATTGCTTTTGTGAGCCTTGTAACTGAACATGACAGTTACCAAGCCTCAGGCACCCACAGTTTACCAGGTGTGGGGCTGGGTGCCCAAGTCTCTGTCACATGGATAAGCCACCTTAAGAGGCTTCCTGGGAGCAAGCAGCAGAATCTGGATTTGCAGTCTGGATCCACACTTCCAAACCATAGCTGTGGCACGTCCTTTCTTGGAGTCTCAGTCACATCCTCTAAAATAGGGTCTTCCACTGCTACCTAATGGGGTCAATCCTGGGAGGATTCATTTGGGTACCATGAGTGGCCCAGCCTGTAGCAAGCCTCCAACAGATACAGTTTGAATCCATTTGGATCTCCAGGTCAGACTGGAATTTTGTAGTGTTTCCTGGAAATCCATTCTTGAAGCTAGCCTAAATCCATACTGTCACAATTCCAGGATGCTCCATTTAAAGCAACTAGAAGGAGCAGTCAGACTCTTTTTTTTTGATAGCCAGTGACAGAAAACCCAAAGGGGCTTAAACAAGCATCAAACAAGGCAGGAGAGAATGATTTATGTAACTGAGAAGACTCAGGACAGACAGCTTCAGGCAAGATTGTTACTAGGTGTTTGATGACATCAGCAAGAATCATCTTTCTCCACCTCTCAGCTTTACTTACTTCTGTGCTGGTGTTATTCTCAGGTGAGCTTTCCCATTGGAAAAGCAAGATGGCCATCAACAGGAACAAACTGATATATCCCTTCCCCCAACAAAAATAGAACTTCTCATTCCCTATGATTACAACTCTAGATCTGATCTGCTGGGATCTTATTGGTCACATACCCAGCCCCAAGCCAACCACTGTGGCCAGGAAGGATACCATATGCTGATTGGCCAGGTTGAGGTCAGGTGGCCCCCTCCATAAGGAAACTCCTGAGCTGTTCAACCTGTTTTCCTGGGTGAGAGATTGTGTGCAGCCAGAGAGAACAGAGGTTAGTGTTCCTCTGTGCTTAGCCCTGGGTTGCGCCTGCTCATATCCTCCTCCCACATCCCATTGTCTTCATAGCAGCACTTCTTCCCCTACTGCTTCCCTCCATACAATTTCACCCATACCAAAAAGGAACAAGACTTCCTGTTTAACTTCAAACTGGTTTTGTGTGTGTGTGTCTCATTATAATCATTTATTCAGTCAACAAATGTTCACTGAGTACCTACTCTGTGCTACTATGAGTTTTCAGGACTTAATTATTCTGGGTAGTGGGCAAGAGCCAGGAGACTTCCAAGGAAATGAGTTTTGTCTGAGCAAGTATGTAGAGGCTAGCTTCCAATCCCATAGTGCCACTCACTGTGTGGTCCTGAGAGAATTCCTTCCCCTCTATAGGTTTCTGTTTTCTTATCTGCAAAATGAGACACTGGGAAAATTGAGATCTTGGAACCCTCTCAGCTCTGATAGACTGTGGCTGGGTGTTAGAAGTTTCTTCCACTGTGTCAGCCCGTGAGCACCATGGACAGCGACCACAAACCTCCCTTGGCTGTCCCAGGGAGGTTTGTGTTTGTTGTCTATGGTGAGCAGAGCTGAGCCCACAACCATAAAATTCTGTGTCTGAATCTTCCCTTTCTTGGCTAATAAGAGTACCCAGGGCAGGGGAGGATCTGGGGCTTGTGTGGACCCCAAGGCTCTAAGTTCCTGGAAGGTTGTCTAATGCCGCTGCTACAAAAATTCTCTTTTGGGATGTTTGTGAATCCCAAACCTTCCCACCACTGAAAGTCAAGTTTGGAACTCTGAAAAGAAAGTGTAGGGAGGCCACAGAGGAAAGGAGGTGGTGCTTTAGAGGTTCCATGGAGCCCATCCTCCCTGTCCCTCCCTTCTTCCTCTCCTCCTCATTCCTCTTTCTCTAATACAGCTGAAATCAGTCATGGCTCCCTGGAAGAAGAGAGGTGTTTGATGTATTGGTAGGGGAGGGAGGGATCCTTTTGAGGCATGCCCAGTGGGGGCATTTCTTCTGCTTGAATCTAGTTTTTCTTCATTCTTTGAATACTTGGAGACATGAATTAATTCCCTTGGTCACTCTGTCATTCATTTGTCAGTTCTCATGGCTGCTCATCACCTTATTAATCCATTTGTTCCCTTACTTATTTAGCTTAGGCTTTTTTTTTTTAAGCAAGGAGGGAAACGTATTAGAACACAGAGAGCCCAAGGACAAGAAGAAAATAGAATAGCAGGTCTTCCCAAAAGACAGGAGCCAGCAAGTAGTAAGACATGAAAAGCCAACTCTGCTATATTCTTCCTGCATCCCAGGGTCACACATTCACTCACCCATACTTCTCTTTGTACCTCTCTAGAACTTCCCATCTTTAATATCTGTTGGCTTCTCTCCATTTCAACTGCCATGACCCTAGTCTAAAGTAGTCTTACCCCAGTCTTTTTTTTTTTTTGCCTAGAAAATTGAAGCAGCCACCTAATTTTTTTCCCTAAATCTGCTCTTGCCCATTTCCAGTCTGTTGGTCTCACTACAGAGTGATACATTAGAAATGAAAAATTTATTCAACAGATTACATTGCTCCTAGCATAAACATTAAAATTTTAAGCATGGTGTGGAACTGGATTGCCATTGCCCACATTCAGTGCCCTTTATTGTGGTGCCTCTTCTCCAATGAAGGATCATACAGCACCACCCATATTGCTCTTAGGCATGGGAGAGGGGCCCGGGAACAGTGAAAGAAATCCGAGCACACACTTTAAGAACCATGAATGATTTACACTTTTCCTCTCCTTTTCCATGACAATGGCAATACTCCAGATAGAGACTGTTTTGCCAGCCTGAGTCCAGAGGGGAAAAGATGTGAAGGAGAGCCACATGGCCCTGTAACATACGACATAAATAAGTCTTATTGTCGGCCACTGAGATTTTGAGAATTGTTTGTTGCACAGCATAACCCAGCCTATCCTAGCTGATACACATAATCTGTGTGTCCTTGCTCATTACCACATTGCTTTGTTAAGGCACCAATGGCCTTTTAATACTTACACAAGTTGCTCCCTCCCACCTTACAACATTTTTCTGTTACTCCTCCTTGGGAAGTTCTTTACTCCCATTTTTGTGCAGTTGATATTTACTCACTGATGAGATCTTGACTTAGCTGTGAAGTACTCAGGAAAGGATTGTCTGGTCTGTGTTCAGAGTGTCTTGAGCTTACCTTTGTCATTGATCTCTTTCACTGTACTATAAGTTCCAGGAAGACAGAGCCCAGGTATTTAGCTCGTGCTTTTTTGAGGCCCTACTTGAACCCCACAATGTGCCAGGGCCCATGTTGAGAGCCTGGAGGTAATGGAGTACCTTAGCCATGGGCCCTGCTCCCACAAACCTACCCCATGACAGGAGAGACAGATGTGCAAGCAGCTGTGTTTGAACCGATTATGATCATTCTGTCAGGAAATGAGTAGAAAGAGGCCAGAGAGAAAGCAAGGGGACTCCCTGGGAGATGGGGCATCAGAGATGGTTTTGAGGAGCATTTGGAGTTGTCCAGGTGGGGAGCTTCCTAGGGTAGAGAGAGATGGAAGGATCTGATGGAGGGATTGTAAAGCAAGAAGTGATGCCCAAAGTTTCCAAGACTTGAAAGAGGATGAACCCAGAAGAAGTTGGAAGCAGCAGCAAACATCTGGCATCTGTATTTCTGGGAACACAAGTTAACATTCCTGTTTCAGCGCCTTTGAAGGTGTGTGCTGTTTGCTTCTCAGAGTCTGTGTCGAAGATAAGAGCAGATTTCAAGCCCTTCCACACAGTGGGTGTCAGTGGCAGACTCTGATCTGAGGGTCTGGCAGGTCACATGGGGTCATGTGCTGGCAGCTTTGTTCCAGAACAAAGCAGCGGGAGACACCTTTGTCTTCACTCTGCTCGTTGGACATGTCTCCATGCCTTAAGCTCCCGTTTTTGTTTTCTAAGAACTCACCACAGTTCTTTCTAGTAAATCAAGACTTCCTGTGCACACAGCCCAGCAGTCGTTTAAAATTCGCATAAGATGTATAAAATGAAAGAGAGATGAATCACCAAGGCACCATGTCACTGAATATAATGTCTCTCAATATGATCTCGTTATTAAAAGAATCTGTAGGTAGCAGGATGAAACCAGGTGCTCCATGATTAGGGGCTGTGGTTACTCAGCACTCCCCTGCTTTGGGGAGGGGAGGGGTTTCCATCCTGGACCTTCTGGAAGGTGGAAAGGTGGGCAGCAATGCTCGAAAGTCACGCCCCTCTGTGGCCTTTGATTTTCTTGTTAGAATAGAGAGTGAAGTGCTGTCCCCCACTGCCAACTTTCCTGGCTCTGAGGCTCATACAATAGGTGGGCAGTTCTTAAAGAAGCCCTTTTATTCCAAGGCATTGTGGCTGCTCCTGATGGGATTGTTATTTTCACGCCAGTTGTGAGCTACACCCTGATGGGCTCCCCACACTGGAAGGACAGACACCCACAGAAGCTGGACCAGACCCAGCACACAAGTTCTCCTTGAGAAAGCTGACTTCTGTATTGTGGACATCTAGAGGAAGGGATGTTAGCTCTCGCTGGGGAAGAAGGAGATGGAGCGGCACAACCAAAGAGGAGTCTTATGAGCTGAGGTCGATGAGAGGAGGAGAAGCAGGGCAGGCAGAGGAAAGCCTAGGAGCAAAGGCATGCAAGACCAAACAGGCAAAGGCAGTGAAAGGAATATCAACCTCCTGCCCCAGAGAGCTACTTGGATCAGGCACAACGGGACCATTTCCAGTGCTCTCTGCACTAGGGGGTGATGATGAGCTCCTGCCTGGCCCTCTGTTAGCTGAGCTGTTTTCAAGTCTAACCCAGCTCACCAACATAGGGTAGACATGAGCCTGCCCACCCAATAGATGGGAGCAAAAGGCCTGGTCAGATGGGGGGTGGGCAGCAGCCACCTGCAACAGATGAGACCACAGGAGTGGGTACCATGGAAGCTGAGGATGCACACTGCCAGGATCTGGGTAGGGTCTGCTCTAAAGCCAGCAGTCTCCTCCCTAGAGCTACAGCCTTTCAGACTAGCTAGTGCCTGCTGGTGAGTCTTCAAAAGTTGTAGGCCAGAGCCGGATGGACTCTCCAGATCAACAAGAAGGTATCATCAGTGGGCCAGCTCTGATCGACCAGTCTGCAGGGCCCAGGTGAGAAGGAGTCCCAGGCTATGTACGTGATCCATGCGAATTAGTGCTGCAATCCATTAGTAGTGTCTGCAGTGGGGGAAGAAGGGGAGTCGTGTGTTATGCCTGCCAGCCATGCCATTCCTGGTACACCCCTTTATTTTGCATATGGAGAAACAGGCCCAGAGGGAAGAATGCCCTCATCACATTTCCAGTCCTTTCACCTCCTGGTCTGGCCTTTCCTCAGGCCTCTAGGTACCCACTGTGACACAAAGAAAACAGTGAACCATGTGACAGGGAAATCATTACTGGATCTGTCTAGATCCATACCATGTTCCTCTTTGTTTGCCTTTGCCTATATCTATTTAATATTTAATGCATTTTGTACATGATAAAGAATAGCAAAACAACAAACATCTGTGAGTCCACAACTCAACTCCGGACTAGAACATTCCCCATAGCTTGCATCCATGTGTCTGCGTCCTGTCCTACCCTGGAGGTCACCCCTTATCTGCAATTTCTGTTTGTTCATCCTTCTCTTGCTCATAGGCTTACTGAATAAGTCTAGGCATCATAGTGTTTGTTCTTGAGTTTTAAAAAAATTGTGGTTCTATACTTAGATTTCTAAAATTTGTACTTTTTTTACTCAACATTTTACTCTAAGCTTTAGCTATGCTGTTGTGTAGCTGTAGTTTACTTTCACTAGTGTGAAAATAAATTGTGTGACTCTTCTGTAATTTATTTTTGCCTTCTCTTGTCAGTGAATACTTAGGCCATTTTATCCCCCGCCAATATGAACAGCATTGCTATGAAATCTTGTACATGCCTTGTATAATACCAAGGAGTAGATTTGCAGGGTTATAAGGTATGTGAGTGGTCAACCTAACAAGAAAATTCAAAGTGATTTTCAACGTGGGCCGGACCAGGTATCCCACTCAACCACTACGTATTCCAGTGGATCTGTATCCTCTCAAACCCTTGGTAGTGTTGGATGTCTCACCCACTGTGAGTCTAATGATTATGAACTATCTCATTGTGACCTTAACTTGTACTTCCCTGCATCCTAGTGAAGTTGAACACCTTTTCCCATGCTCATCTGTGTACCTGTTTCCTCCTCTAAGACATGCCTGCTGTGATCTTTTTGCTCATTGCTTCTCTTCTTCCTGTGGATTTGTAGGAGTTCTGTATATTCTGGATATTACTTTGCTTGTTGTACATATTCCAGAAGAAGATGCCCGCCCCCCCAGCTTCTGAAACTAAGCCAGGCTTACCTTCTTGCTTTTTGTGGTTTATCTTTTCACCAGTCATTTGGTAAAAGCAAATTTTTAGTTTTACTGCTGTCAAAGAATTGGTAGCAATTCTTTATGCTTAGTGAGCTTTTCATATCTTATTTAAGAAATTGTTCCCAACCCCAAGTTTGGAAAGATATTTCCTCAGAGAAAATTCCTCTTCAAGTTTTTCCTTTCAAACAGAGATGGTTGATGTGTCCAGAATTGCTCTGGGGATGGAGTGTGAGGTAGGGATCCAACTTCAGTTTGCCCTACGGATACTCAGTTGTCCCAGCATCGCTTACTCAATGGGCCTCCTTTCTCTAGTCAGATACCAAGAAGCATTTTTAAAAATCCCAAGTACTGAGGCCCTTAGATCTTTGACAACTTGTAGCATGCCTTGTGGTCATGCCTGCTGCCCATGTATTCTCCCCTTCTCCCTCTTTTTACTATTGCAATTTCTGGTATGTGCAGGTGCCCCAGTAAACCCTGTGTATCCATCTACAGATGTTTTTGTGAAAATGAAGAAACAGGAACATAGAGGAGGGTCTGAGTTTGTAATGACAACTGGGGTGGTCCCAACATGGAGATGGGCTCCAGCTCTCTGCAGGCAGGTACTGTGTCCCTTCCACTGAGTGCCTGGCTGCGCACAGTAGGGCTGGTAGGCTGGGACCTGGAGGCCTGCGGCTGGCAGTAGAGCAATCAGCCCTGACGCCCTGCCTTTGCCTTTCTGTTCCATGGGCTCCACTGAGCTGGCGTGAAAGTTATTTTGGCACGTTTCTTCTAAAGGCCTGAGAAGCTCTTGCTGCTTCTGCTTCTCCCCCTGTCATTTTTATGATGAAGCACCTGAGTTTTAATGGACTCCTTTCTCTCACTCCCTGCCAGCTCCTTGCCTGGTAAGGGGATGGAAAACTCTGGGAGCAGTACTCCGTCACCCCCAAGCCTGGAACAGAGTTGTGTCCTTGACAGGAAGGAGCTTTGCTTTGGGGGGGTGCAGAGTCATGGCCTCTGGTGTTGTTAATAACAACTCACTTTCCCAGCTCTTGTGCTGTGCCAGGCCCTGGTCATTTTGTGAGGCTCAGTGCTCCTTACACTCACATGCTCCATACAGCTGTATAAGGAGACACTGTCTTTATACCCATCATATAGATGAGGAGGCTGAGGCTCAGAGCCATTATGTGACTTGCCCAGGGTCATGCAGCAGGTCAGTGAATGCGCTTGAATATGAACCAAGCAGTCTGGCTCCAGACTCCGTGTTCTTTACTGCAACACTACACGGTCCCTTCAGACCCTGATGAGGTCCCCAGCTCTGCCTCCTGGTTATTGGTCTAAGACCCCAGTGTCCGGTGTGCCCCCACAGGGTGTAGAAGAACTTTATCCCTGAGCCCTGGGTTCACGGTGAGTCTGGGTCTGCCCCTCCCAGACCCTGGAAGATGCCCGCCCCCCCAGCTTCTGAAACTAAGCCAGGCTACCTGTTGCTTCTCCTGCCTGCTGCAGGGGAGTCCCAGCTCCCAGTTAGAGAACTCTCTCTTTTGCAGGCTCTAGCAATTCTGAGAAATCCCCTAAATGCTGGACCCTCAATTGAAGGATTTCAGACAGCAGAAGCTCCCAGGTAGACCCTGTTCTGTGGAGTCTCCTGTGTCCCAGGGAACAGCTCTGGAGCCACCTCAAGGCAAACTCATGTCACCTGCATGAGGCTTGTAAGTAATGATGCCACAGCCATAAATCTGGGCTTGTGCTGCTGAGCAAGGTACCAGCTCCTAGAAGTGGCTAAAGGACATCATGACCAACAGTGTCTCTGGTGGTTCCCAGGCAGTGGGGGATAGCAGACTGCTTTAGGAGACACAGGCTCCCAGTCAGTGGCTCTATGCCACAAAGTTACCACGACTCTTTCTCACCACCCCACCCTCCCTTCATAACCTTCACTGGCTCCCACTGAATGTCTTCCAGTATGGAGCTTATTGCACCAGGTCATGCTAAGTGCTCTGAAAAGAAAGCAGGAGGAAGGTGCAGAGAATAACATATGCCATTTGGTAAGGAGCAATCTATGGGTTGTTTGACAAAGGCTACTGGGGCAGAGGCCTGAAGGAATTGGGGAGGGAGCTGTGTGGGTGTCAGGGAAGAGCATTCTAGTCAGAGGAGCAGCACGTGCAAAGGCCCGGAGGTCAGGTTGGGTCTTGAGGGTTGGAGGCAGGTGTGCCTGGGGTAGGATGAGAGGCACGAAGCTGGGAGAGATGCTGAGGATTAGGCCAGTGAGGCGTGGGTACTGGAGACCTGCGTTCAGTGCTGACTCCCAGCAGGTGTCTTTAAGGGGAGGGGAGGCGACTGGAGGGGAGGGAAGGGTCTGTATCTCAGAGCAGGCTCCGGCTGAGCCCAGCCTGCAGCGGGGATGGGGGCTGCTGGGATGGATGCTGGACACAGAGGGCAGCAGTTGGAATGCAGTGAAGCAAGGGCAGATCCCACAGTCCCCTTCTGGGTGGTCAGAACTGGGTCTCAAGCGTCAGGCACAGGCACAGGGCAAGAAGGCAACCTGCAGGAGATCGTGCAGAGAACACACTTGGAGCATTCAAGGGCAACACGAGACAGATGGAAAGGTGGGCAGGGCCCACCAGCCCCACGGAGAAGAGAAACATAGCACCTTTGACAACAGTTAGTTTCCGCATGTTGGAGTTTCTGTTGCCTGAATTGCAACTTACCCAAGATAAATATTATTAGCATTGAAAAAGAAAAACAAGCCAACTAGGAGGTGGCAGTGGGCTGTCTGTGCCATCGCAGATCAGGAGGAAAATCTTCATCACCTTACGCTCACTGGAGACACGGGGGAGTGAGCAAGTGAGCGGTCTTCAGGAGGTCGCAAGGGTGCACCTCGGTGGGGCCCACAGTGGGTGAAGCCAGCCAGGCCTGTGAGTGTGCCAGCTCTCTCGGCACCACCGCCCCAGGCTGGCCCGGGCAGTCTCCCTTGGGGAGGGAGCCTGAAGCTTTTGCAGTTTGTAGCTGTCTGTTGTATTTAGAAACCTAAGCATCTCAGAGTCATAAATTACCTTGAACTAGTTTCCTAACCCGTGTGACTCTGTGCAGCGCCTTTTCAAAGGCGGCCGGTTATGTAACTGACTGAGTGAGGCCGAGGCCGGTCCCCTTAGCAAGGCAGGGTATGCGGGCTCTAGCAAGGGGGCCCGCCACCCAGGACCATGGGGCCAGCACAGGGAGATGCTGTGGGTATGCCCAGTTCACCAGCATTTCCATGGAAATGCACTCCCAGCAACGAGCAAGCGTTTGCGAACTCAAGAAGCCGAATTCCCACTCCCAGAGCACGGTCAGGGGATCCGTGTGCCATGGAAGGGGCAGAGAGCACCGTCTGGTTCAGCACCAGCTGTGATATCCCTGCTAGAGGATCAGCTCCTGCTTGCACCCTTCCAGGGACAGGAGCTCCTCACTGCCTGAGACATGTCACACTGATGGGAAGTTAGCTCCCTGCTACTTCCAGCTCTCTCTTCTGGGGACATCATGAATCCATGCCTGCAACAGCCTGGACAGGTGACAGGGCTCTTGGCCAGCTAAGATGACTCTCCCAACCTTTCCTCCGGAGCCACAGCCCTCTGGTCGGAACAGGTGTTAATAGGCCCAGCTGGTTAGACATGCAGAATGTTATCTCTGCACTGCAAGCTCATTGGCCATGCCAATGTTGACATAAAATTTTAATATCGAATTATGCAAGAGAAACATGTCCGATTTCTTATCTCTAAACAGAGCCTCCTCTCCATTTCTATATTCAGAAAGCAGGGAGGTGACTCATATATTCTGGGGTCATACAGAGGAGATTTGGGTATAAAGGGAGTCTTGGCTTGTAACATGGGACCAAATTCTAGGATCCTCTGGGTTTGCCTGAAATCTCCTGGGGAAACAAGACCCATTTGATGTTCAAAACCAGGCTTCAGACAGAATGGGAGCTGAAGCTGCCCCCCAAAATGGGCAAAATACATGGAATAAGTTGGAAGACGCTGAACGTCAGGCAAAAAAGGACAGTGATCCCTGAGAGGAGGCAGACAAACCAGGTGATCTCTGTGGTGCTTTGAGTATCTGCCTTGGGAGGAGGTCCTGGTCCAGCTTGACAGGTGGCACGTGTGTGACTAGGGAGGGGAGGCAGAGCCCAGAGAACTCTGAATTGAAGAGATGAGCTGAGTGTCAGGGAAGACCAAGGCAGCTAGAGCTCACCAAAATAAGTACTGGAGAGTACAGCACTGCATGAAGGGAGGACTTGGAATATCTGTGGAGGGTCCCCATTGGGCATCCAGTGGAGTACTGAGGAGGACAAGAGTGAGAGAAAACTACCAGAGCCCGGAGAATTAACTAACCAAAAGAAGCAGAGGCAGTGCAGTGCCTAGCACCCACCTATGGACAAGGAATCGTTCCTATTCTCACCAGACAGACCAGAAAACCTTGTGATGCCTGGGACATCGGCCAGAGGAGTCTGCACAGACTTGCCCCAGTAGTGGGAAACGATTATCCCTAAATGGAACACTGCTGGGTCTTACCTAACAACCTTAAAAACAAGAAACCAAAGGATCAAACTATTTCCACATAACTTAACCATGACCCAGAACAAAACTCAAGATGATTTAGAGGAATACAGATATATCCAGCAAGGTAAAATTCACAGTGTCTGGCATCCAGTGAAACATTTTCTGGCATGAAAAGAGGCAAGAAAACATGACCCATATGAGAAGAAAAATTATTCAATCAAAACTTGCCCAAAATAGATACTGAGGCTAGAATAACTTTTAATGGCCTTTTCTGAATGCCATTCTGGCTTTCAGAAAAGGCCATTAAAAGTTATTATAACTGCATCTCATATGTTCAACAGTTTGTGTATAAACACACAAGATATATCTTTTTAAAAACTTGTAGAGGTTAAAGCTCTAATGCAGTCACAAAAAAATACTCAAACAATGCCCCCCCAAAAATAAAGATTAGGAAAAGAAGAAAAATAGAGCAAAGAACCAATGTGATGGAAAGAAAACAAATAGATTTAAAACTAACCATTTCAACATTCACATTAAACATAAATGGTCTAAGTACTCTAACTAAAAGGCAGTGATTGTCAGATTAGATGTTTTTAAGAAGCAAGAAGTAGGTACAATCTACAAGAAATGCCTTAAATATAAAGATACAAATATGTTCAAAATGAAAGGATGGCAAATATGTGATACACCAGCCACAAGAAAACTGGAAGGGCTAGATTAATATCCAAGCAGATTTCAGAGCAAAGAATACAACTAAGGACAAATAAGGTCATTCCCTAACCATTTAGAGATCAATTCATAAAGGTAAAAATGGTGATCCTAAAGCATCACAACAGATGTGCAAAATACATAAAGGAAAAACTGACCAGACAAGCAGAAATAGAAAAATCTACAACTATGGTTGGACATTTCAGTATCCCTCCTTCGACACGCGATAGAACAAGTGAACAGAAGTGGGTAAGGATATGAAAGACATGGGCAGCGATATTGCCGACCCAACAGTGACATGTCTGGGACACCACACCACAGCAACAGGTACACATTCTTCTCAAGTGTCCCTGGAATGACTACCAAGACAGGCAAGATTCTATGTGCTAAAACTCATCTCAGTAACATTGAGAGGATTCAAGTGATATGTTCTCTGACACAGTGAAATTAAACATAAATAGAAACTTTAAACACGTCACATTTGTTATATTGATAAAGCCGTTTAAACACACACACACACACACACACACACACACACACACACAGAAGCTTCTGACCTCAAATGGACATTTCTCTTTAATACTGAAAATACTAAATTTCATCTTTTTTTTTTTTTAAAGATTTTATTTATTTGACAGAGAGAAACACAGCCAGAGAGGGAACACAAGCAGGGGGAGTGAGAGAGGGAGAAGCAGGCTTCCCGCCGAGCAGGAAGCCCGATGTGGGGCTTGATCCCGGGTCTCCAGGATCATGACCTGAGCCGAAGGCAGTTGCCCAACCAACTGAGCCACCCAGGCGCCCCCTAAATTTCATCTTTTAAACAACTTGAGGACTTGTGCAGTGAGGAAGGTCTCCTTTTCCTCTCATGATTTTGTGTGAAAATGACAGACTGTCCGAAGGAGATGAGTAGCAGAGCCCTTCTCCAGGAGGCCGGGTACCTTCCAACAGGACCTTGCTGACAGGGACACACGAGGCCTAGATTAGGACAGCATCTCTCTCCTCACTGAGATCCACAGACCGTTCTGGCAGAGCAGGGCCTCAGAAATCTTTGGGTTTGACCCCCTTACAGGCAGAGAGCCTGAAGCTCAGCAGTAGTGCATGACTTCCAGTGGCTGGCATTCTGGAGTCCCAGAATTCCTTGCATTAGGGACACAGTTTGGTGAGCTCTGCAGAGACCATCATGACCCCTGAGAACCTGCCCCCCTACCCCGCGGTCACAGCTCGCTAAAGCAGCCAAGTTGACCTGGTCCATGAACGGGCTCCTGAAGCTCGGCCCTCACCATCCTCTCCCCACCTCCAGAGGCTGCTCATCCTCACAGCCTTGCAGAGGGGCCATGTGCCCTGAGATGAGCTTCCTCGGGACAACGAAGGTCTTGCCAGACTGGGGCACAAATGCACACTGAGCCTATGAGTTCCGACAGCAGCTGGGTCCACGTAAGGGGGACAGCAGCATCCCTTAGACCGCCGTACCCCAATATAGACAGAAGTATGGTGTGCCTGTGTTCCGGTAAACCTTGACTTACAAAAGCAGGCAGCGGGCCAGATCTGGCTCAAGACCCGTAGTTGGCTGACGTTTGTTCTACATATACCAAATCCCGCGATAACCCAGATTTCACCGTCTGACCCCAAGCAGCAGCCCCACCACGGGAGCCGGGGCGGAGCAGGGCACCGGGATGGAGAGCACAGAGCTGGGCCTGGGTTCCCTGTCCCGCCCCACAGTGTGATCCTAGCAACTCGCTTCACCTCTCTGGTCCCCTGGACCTGGAGCCTGGGTCAGGGGAGCACACCCAGGGCTGCTGGGAGTCACACCACCACGTCACGGAGGAAGGCTGGATGAATGAGACTTGGGTGTGTCTAAGGACTAAGCTGGCTCCTCCGTTCCCACCAGTCGTTGCTGGTAGAGGTGCTAGTCCAGCCATTTCAGGAGTCACAGGCCACATTTTGATGTGAGCCCTTCTGAGTGTAGGCTGGCCACTGACTCAGGCCAGCCTGATGTCGGGGGCTGACAGTGGCCACAGGCCTTGTCCCTTTGCAGCCCCTCAGCTCAGGGCTGTCCGCTTCCTCCCGTGTGGCCTTAGGTGATGCCGGCTTTCCCGACAGATGCTGTTTGTAGGTATAAAACAAATTGCGGTGGGGTGCAAACATTAGAAATGGCCACCCTCCCCTCCTCTGCACGCCTGCATTCATTATCACCTGGTAATGTCCTTACAAGGCCTTTGGTACTGAGCTCACAGCTCAGAATTAGCCTGTGCAAAGGCTTCTTGGCTGGGTTCTTCTTAATCATTTGCTCAGTGGGTGTATTATTTGACATGTAATTGTCTTCCTGGGGGAAATTAATCTTCAGGGCCTTGAATGGTCTTTATGAAAATAGAGTGGTAGATTCCAGCCCTGCCCCATGGGGCCTGCAGGAGACTCAACCAGACCTCACCCAGGAAGCTTGCATGAGGGCGCTCCTCCCAGCGGGGCAGTCATCAGCCTGCGTCCCCGCAGTTCCGCCAAGCCCTCCTCCCTCACTAGATGGACTCAGAAGGAGCTCTTGGTGTGTCTGAGGAATGGGGATGCTGCCAGCCCCTCGGGAGGATAAGGACGTGTACCGGCATCCTGACCTGTCTGATAACAGGGCATGTGACCTTGGCAAGGTCCCCCTGCTCTCTGAGCCTCAGCAAAGGGGAGCTACCAGTGGGGAGCGGGCGGGAATGTCAGGTTTGGATCATTGTCCTCTGCCTCACTGGAAGGTGAGCACCCTGCAGGCCGACCTGATCCAGGGCGTGAAAGCCTGCCTGCCCCTGGCTGGCGTGGATTGTTCCCACCCAGCCTTGGGAGACATGGCCTTTCATTTGGAAGGAGAGCCCCTTTCAGCCTTCTGCAGCCTCTGCAGTGCCCTAAGCTCAGGAGGGTGGTTCTGCAGGCCTGCACATGCCCGGCTCCCCACGCAGCCTCTGTCCTGTCCCCTCCATGGTCAGAGCCAGGAGTCCATGACCCGGTTCATGCCCAGCCCCAGTGATGCTCCCCGGAGTCAGCACTTACGGGGTGGAGCCCCCACTTCCCATGGGTTGGGCACTCCTGGTCCCATTCTCTCCCTTTTGCTCTTTGTAGTTGGCACTGCCCCCAAACCAGGCCCCAAGCCTATCATCCTCCAGAGACAATATCACCAGCTGGTTGCACCTCCCTTGCCAGCCCTGGTGGCCTTGGATTGGTCTTGGATTGGCCTTGGCCCTCTTGGACTTCGGCAGGTGGCATCTCAGACCACATCAACCTATGGGTGCACAGCTCTTCTCAGAGCCTTGATCCCTGAGGCAGTGAGCCCCTTCTCCCTGCAGATGCCAGGAGGATCCTGTGACCTCAAACTCCACGCCAAGTAGGGTCATTCATTCAAGTCATGTCCTCCATCCACAGGTCTGTCCCTCCATTCAGCCTAGAATCACCAGGCAGCCGTTCTGTGCCCGGCCCTGCTGGGTATGCTCTGAACAGGATGAAGCCCTGTCCCCATGGGGCTGGCCTTGACCTCTCCCAGCCTTGAGGTCCTCCTGGGAAATGAGAACACTAGTACTGACGTCCCAAGAGGCTGTGAGGAGGAGATGAGATAGGTGTAGGATGGCACCAGCAAACAGTCTCTGTGAAGAGCCAGGTAGTAATTATTTTCGGCTTGGTGGGCCGTATGCTCTGTCATCGCCACTCAGTTCTGCAGAAGCCCTAGCCAGCGATGACAGGCCAGTGGCGGGTGTGGCTGTGGTCCCCAAAACAGCGGGGCGAGGACGGGGGAGGCTGGACCTGACTCTAGGGGCCGTGGCCCGCTGACCCCTGAGGCAGAGCGTCCAGGCTGGGCGCAGACGAAGGGGCAGCTGTGCTGTAATCTTGTTGATGACAGTGATGGTGCCTCTGCTGTCCTCCTCGGGGACACGGGGCCACAGGAAGCTCACGGTGCCAGGGGTGGCAAGGTGCTGGAGGTAAGCAGGCTCGAGGTGAGGCTTCCACAGAAATCTTCTGTTTCGATCTCTGGGAGCCTCATGTAGTCTGGGGCTCCCTGGAACCATAGATAATCCCTAACACGGTGGGGTAAGACCTCAGAGAGAGGAGAGCTAAGCAGCTGAGGTCTGCCAGGAGGCCCCATGGAGGCAGCTGACTTCATCCCCTGGACCCTGCTGGTGCCACTACTTGGGAGGGAGCCTGGGCTGGGCCCTGAGGGGAGCTGGGTACAGGCAAGAGCCCCGCAGGTCTCCTCCTCCTGCTTAATTGCCGTGGGACTGCTGGCGCCAGCGTTGCTCTCTCCCTAATGCTCTGAGGTCCCTCTGCTCGTTGGTCTCTGCAGCCCCGTCTCAGATTCTGTCCTGAGTTAATTAATTCTTAATTAAATGCTTGCCTCCTCCCTCTAGACTGTGAGCAGCTCCTCCTTCGGGAAGGGAAGAGGAAGAATTAACATGAATTGAATGTGTGCCATATGGAGCCTTGGGGAGGAGTACAGGGAGCCCAGAGAGGTTACATGCCTGCCCGAGGACACACAGCATAGGAGCCACAGAGCTGGGATCTGGAGTCGGTACCCTCCCTCACTCCCCTGCTCCACCTGCCCTGTGTCTTGTCCTCACAGGAGGGGCCAGGCATGAGGAACACAAGTTGGAGTCAGAGAGATGGGGCTGAGACCATCCCTTCCCACCAAGCCTCAGTTTGCCCATCTGTAAACGGGCACAGCGATAATCGCCACCACACAGAGTGGAAGGACAGAGAGATGAGGGAGGGAGAGGGACAGAAAGTCCTTGCCCTGTTTCTTGAGAATTGAAGGTCACCGCTATGGCAGACTGCACGACCAGCCCCGTGTGCCCCCTCCTCCCCGAGCTGGAGTGGTTGGCCTCAGGACCATGTGCATGACGTCCTCGCGCTTTCCCTGTGCCAAAGAAATGCCTTCCAAGGAGCGTGACACCATGGCCTAAATAGTTCTCAAAGCTTTCCTGGGGGAATGGAGAACAGCTGGGGGTCTGTCCTTTGCCCCCACCTGGGTCCTTGGCCATTTCCCCGGTGGGGCCCCAGAGAAACCTGGTGGTGATACTCAGCTCATAAGGCAGGGCGTGATGGCCCTCTGTGCTGACAGGCCGTCCTGGGAAAACCAGAGCCCGCACCATGTAGTGAAGTCAAGGTTCCAGTACACATGGAATCCCAGCACCTCCTCATTGGCCTCACCGTCACCCAGCATGACCAATATATCCACAGCCGCCCTCATTCTGTGCTCACTGGAGCCCCGGCCCACGTGCTCCGCATCAGGGGTCCAGTTTCATGGGTCACTTTTATGGCTGGGGTTGGAGGGATCAAACAATGGGTTCATACAGGCACATGCACTTTATTACTTTTTCTGTGGTGGTAAGATCGATATGACATAAAATTTACCATTTTAACCACTTGTAAGTGTGAGGTTCAGGGGCATAAGTGCATTCACACTGCAGTGTAACCATCCCCACCTCCCATCTCTAGAACGTCCCCATCTTCCAAACGGAAACTCCACCTCCCTTAAACACCAACTCCCCATTCCCTGCTCCCCTGGCAGCCACCATCCTGCTTTCTGTCTCCATGAGTTTGACGAATCTAGGGACCTTGTATAAGGAAGTCATGCCTTGTCTGTCCTTTTGTGACTGGTGGGTTTCACTTGCAGGAGGTCCTCAAGTTTCATCCATGTTGTAGCTTGTGTCAGTTTCCTTCTCATTTGAGGAAAAGTAATGTTGTATCATGTGGATAGACACATTTTGTTTTATCCATTCATCCATTGTTGGACACTTGAGTAGTTTCTACCTCTTGACTATTGTGAGTAATGCTGCTCTGAACATGGTGTACAGATGTCTTGTCTCCAGTTCCTTTGTCTATCTACCCAGAAGAGGTATTGCTGGATCGTACAGCAATTCTATATTTAATTTTTTGAGGAACCACCCTACCATTCCCCACAGCTGCTGTACCATGCTACATTGCCACCGGCAGTGCACAAGGGGTCTGTTTCCCCCACATCTTACCAATGCTTGTTTTGGTAACAGCCATCTTAATGGTGTAGAATGGTATCTCACTGTGGTTTTGATTTACATTTCCCTAAGCTGAGTATCCTTTCATGTGCGTATTTGTCATTTTTATATCTGTTGGGGCCCTTCACCCATTTTTTAATTGGGATTGTTTTTCATTGTTCTTGATTTTTAGCAGCTCTTTATATATTCTGGACATCAGTCTCTTATCAAATACATGATTTGCAAATATCTTCTCTTATCCTGTGGGTTTTCCTCTCTCTGTTGATGTGTCCTCTCATGTACAGAAGTTTTTAATTTTGATGAATTCCAATTTAACTACTTTTTTTCTTTTGGCGCCTGCATATGTTTTTCTATGACTCCTTTGGTATCATATCCAAAAAAATCATCACCAGATCCAGGGTCATGAAGCTTTCCCTATGTTTTCTTCTAAGATTTTTATAGTTTTAGCTCTTAT
Organism: Spilogale gracilis; assembly: GCA_004023965.1. Classification (NCBI taxonomy): domain Eukaryota; kingdom Metazoa; phylum Chordata; class Mammalia; order Carnivora; family Mephitidae; genus Spilogale; species Spilogale gracilis. The sequence continues at coordinate 178,485 of PITA01000982.1, forward strand.
ATGTAGGTCTTTGATTAATTTGAATTGGTTTTGGTGTACAGTGTGAGGTATGGGTCTGACTTTATCCTTCTGTGTCCAGTTTTGCTAGCACCATTCCTTGAAGACTGACCTTTCACCGTGGAGTGCTCCTGATCTCCTTGTCAAAGACCATTTGGCCATGTATGTGAGGGTTTATTTCTGGGGTCTCTGTTCTCTTTGGTGATTGTAAAGTTTTTTTGGAACATGGACACACCATTCACTTACGTATTATCTACCACTGCTTTGTAGAGGAAACTGGCAGAGTCAGAGTAGCTGTGACAGAGAAAGGCTCTAAAAGCCAAAACGGTTCAGTCTTGTCTGCCTGCAGGACCCCTTCCACCCTCCCTGGGATGTGAGCTCCCTCATGGCTTCCTCTATGTGCCCCCCGCCAGCAGGCAGTATGAGGTCTATCTACCATGTAGTAGGTGCCCTGTCACTGTTGTGGGTTCATTGCCCTCTACTGACTTGGGAGGGTTTTCGATTGCCTCTGCCTTAGCACACCGGCAGGGACATAGTGGCAAAGAGGTTATAGTACTACAGGACCCTTCATTCATTCCCCGGGGGTCCCTCATTCATTCCCCAGGAGCCCTTCATTCATTACCTAGAGGTCCTCATTCATTCCCTAGAGGCCCCTCACTCATTCTCTAGGGACCCCTCATTTATTCCCTGTTGGCCTGCCTTCATTCCTGAGGACCCCTACTTCTGTATGGATTCTGGATTCCGCTAGAGAAAAAACTGAGAGGCTTGGCTGAACTATTCACAGCCTCCTGAAGGCTCCCTGCTGCACCAGATGTTAACTTTTCGTTGCTGAATTGTGGGGAGTGGGGAGCAGTTCTGTGCAGGCAGCCAGGCAGTGGGATGGGGCTCCAGCAACAGATACTTACCAACCAGACAAGGGCGTTGTACTGGTCAGCAGCCCTCAGGGACTAGCACCTGTGCGAAGCACTGACACGGGGGTGCCTAGAGCAGAGCTTGGCCCACGGTCAGTGCCCACTCCTGGCGCCTGGCCTTGGGCATTTGCTAGAGTCACAGATGCAGTCACAGGGGCCAGAATATTCTGATAGCCTCCAGTCTAGCCACCAGCATGTGCCTCAGCTGGCAAGACAATGCATTATTGTCCCTGCTTTACAGAAACGGGGGAAGATTTATCTAGGGTCACAGAGGGGATGGGGACACCCCACCAGAGGACTGCGACCTTTAGCGGACACTGTGACTCAGTCCCATTTCTGGCGAGACTCTCATCCTGAAATAGGGCCCTGCTTAGCATCTGGCCAGGTGGAACATTCCAGAGTGAGAAGGAAAAGGACTTAGCCCGGAACAGGAAAAGGGCTGCAGGAAGGGGTGGAGGAGGGGAACAGTCTAAGTCAGGCCAGACCCATGTAGAGAGCAACCAGATGCTCTAAGTATTCATTGCCCACTCAGCTCAGAAATCACCCCTTGCTCCTAAGGAACAACAAAGGGAAACCCAAACCCCTTGGCCCTGACTGCAAGGCCTCCCCTGAGCTCTCCAGTGTCTGCAGACCACCTGCCCGGCCCTCCCGGGCTCACCACACTGCCCAGCCGTTCCCCTCCTGCTCCTCCTGCTTCCCAGGCAGGCTTCCTGGGGAGCCTTTCTGGGGAGCCCCACCCCACCCCCTACCCTGCCGCCCCCACACCTCCTCTGTGTATCTCTCCAAGTACTTGGCTCTCCTCTCTGGCACTCCATCATCTCTTCCAGGTCACACATTCTTAAATGTTTTATTTTTGAAACGTCAAACCCATGGGAAAACTAGAATATTGTAATAAATCCCCCTGTAGCACTTTGCCTGGGCTCCCCGGCTTGAACATCACCTGAGGCCACTTGATCCCTCTTTGGCAGTACACAGCGTGTACCCCTTTTGCCAACCTGTAGGCTGTGGATGCTGGAGCATCTTTGCCGGTCCCCCACGGAGGGACATCCAGCTCTTTGCTTCAATTTGACCGGCCCTTATCACATTGGCGGCATGGCAGGCTCCCAAAGGACCCCCTTGCCAGTTGTACCCACCCCTCACATTCCTACAGGAGACCCCAGGTCTCATGCCCTTGCTGTCCCCATCCCCCACACCCCATGTGAGGACAGCGCCCAGCTCAGTAAGCAGCACCGAGAGATGACGTTTGCAGGACCCTGATTCTGTGCCATTCTTTCCTCTGGGGGCTGTGTGTGCTCTTACTTCCCTCATCCTCCCCAAACCCTCTGAGCCGGGCAAGCAGGACCTTCCTTTTACAGTTGCATAGACTGAAGCCCAAAGAGGTTGTGGAGCTGGTCAAGGTCACAAGGCAGTGAGGGGCAGGCAGGTGGGCCCTGGGGTCTGCATTTAACTGCTGCCTCTTTAAAATGTTGAACTGGCTCAAGTGAATTGAACCCACCCACCGCAGCCACCAGCCTCAGTGTTTGCCCTGTCACTGCTAGTGCCTGCCTCTTTGTCTTACCCCAAACCTGGGCAGAGGGGCAGCAGAGTACAGCTCCGCCCCTACCTCTAAGCTGTGTGACCGAAGCTGGTTACTTGCCCTCTCTGAGCCTCAGTTTTCTCACTGTGAGAGGGACTGGCCACAGGACCCTCTTTGTGGAGGGTGACCTTGGAGAGTGCCCCCACAGCTCTGGGTGGACAGCAGGAGCCCAATACGTGGGCGTCCCTCCCACTGAGAGCAGTTTGGAGCCCTGCTGCCTGCGCCTCAGTGACTGATGTTCAGCAACTGCTGCCCGAAGCCAGAGGCAAGAATTCTATGATGCTCAAGCTGGTTTTTAATCACAGCAAGATGAAAATTTGGCAGATTCAGACACTGATTCATGTGACAACATTGTCTCGCGTCTCATTTGTCTTTCTCCAGCTTCCGTGGTGATGCAGGGGGTGGGGCCTCCGCTCTTGGGAGCACCCTGATGGCCCGCAGGCCTCCTGCATCTGCCCCCCATGGGTCAGCTCTGGGCCTTGAGGGACAGGGACACAGCACAGGTGTGGCGGGACTCCCCTAACCCTCCCTCTGAGCAGCACAGCCACACCCGGCACAGCCCACCTTCTGCCGGGTGCGGTGCCTGGCCTGCCCCTGGTGGAATCACAGCCCAAGAAGCTCTGTATCCACAATGGCAGATGCTCCAAGATGTCCAGGTGGCCTCTACTCAAGCGTCACCTCCTCCAGGAAGTCCTCCCAGATTACCCTAGACAGACTGTTCCCTTCATAGCTCTCGGGGCTGGGGCAGAGTTTTTCCATGTCTGTCGGCTTGGTTGTTACCGTAACCTGCATAGCCCTACTTGCACTGGAGAACTTGACCGTCCTGATGGCCTCACTTTTCAGACGGGACCCAGGGAAATTCCACAGTGGCCCCAGGTCACCCAGCTCATCGAGAGTGGGACCAGGCTGGGAACCCATGGGGTAGTGCTGGTCTATGCTGCCCATCTCACCATGGAACTCCAGTGGTGAGCAGATGGGCCGTCATCAGTATTTGCGGACTTTGATGCTAATGAATGTGGGTCTGAGTGCTGGGGAGTGGGGGGGAGTGGCAGCAGCGGGAGGAAGCTGCTAATTCTGTGTGTCATGGGCACCAGGAAAAGGTGCGGAAGGACACCTGAAACGGGGGGCATATCAGCTTTGCCTTAAGAGGCTGAGTAGGAGTCCGAGGGCAGATGGATGGAAGGGCAGCCCAGGCAGCAGGACGGGCAGGTGCAAAGACAGGGCAAGTGCAGGGAACCGCAGTGAGGGTGGAGGGCTGACCGTGTGTAAGGTGTAAAGGTCGGGGAACATGGCAAAATCAAAAAATCACTCCGTGTATTCGCTTGGGTTGCTATGACAAAATACCATAAGCTGGGGGGGGGGGGGAGGCGGTGCTTAAGCAATAGACGTTTCTTTCTCAAGTTCTAGAGGCTGCTAGTCCTGGATGAGGGGGCTAGTGAGTTCAGTTTCTAGCAAAGGAGGGCTCTCTTTCTGGCTTGCATTGTCTGGTCTTGCTGTGTCTGAGAGAAGAGCAGGGGGCTTGGTCTCTCTCTTCTTATAAGGACTTTGATCCCACCGGGGCTCCATGCACATGGCCTCACCTCCCCAAGTCCTGACCTCTAAACACCATCCTACTGGGGGGAGGGGTCAGATTTCAACATATGGATTGTGGGGGGACACAAACACCCAGCCCATCACACTCAGCTACCTTAAGCAGAAAAGAGTCGTAGTGCAGGGGATCAGGTGCTTCTCAACATCATTTGAAAGTTGAGGCACAGGCTCTCGGCGGGCCTCCAGGAACCAGCCCACAGCAGCCCTATGGAACAGGCCCAGTTCAGGCTCTGCTGCAGTCCAGACATTGGGAGTCAGGGGGCTGCCAGCAGAAGGATCAGGAAGCCGCCATGACTGCCCCCTTACCAGCCAGGAAGCTGGCAGCTCAGCCTCCAGATGATACTGTAGGAAAAGCCAGACCCTCCATCCAAGACATGTGCTAGCCATAGCCTAAGAGCAGGGAAGGACCCAGGCCAGGAGCGGGGGTTGGGGGATGGCACGTGTTGACCCAGGGCTGGGCTGGGAACAGGGGCTACAAGGTCTGCAAAGCCCAGGCTGGGACATCCCAAGCCCTAGCCACAGGGAATGGGCTCTCCAGCTTCTGCAAGGCAGGCGGGAAGTTGGCGCAGATGCCCTCCCTCTCCAGCACACCTCCCCAGTGGTAGGGGCCCAGGAGTCCTGTTTCCTTACCTGCTTCCCTTTTCTCCAGCCCCCTCTGACTTCTCTTTGGAATGACAGCTGGGCAGGGAATTCTCCCAGCCATCCTCACAATTTACTGCAGCGCCCCCCCGCCCCTGCCCCCCATCCCTGGGTGAGCTCTTTAAGATGGGTTTATTTGGATCATCCCTTTAATTGGTGCCCTGCTGTACCCCGTGTAAATCTCTAAACCCTAAATCTGCCAGGCGTCTGAGGTCTGAGGCCACGGTGACTTGTGTCCCTCACTCTGCACGTCCCAGGTGCCCAGCAGCCTAGGAAGTGCTATGACAGGAGTCATCAGGCAGGTTTTCATGTTCAAAACTTTGGCCAAAATCACCCAAAGAGAATGCAATATGGGGTCAGTTAGGGGGACATAGTGGAAGCTAGAGCCAGGGCGGGGTGCTGGTGGGGGGCGGGGGGGGCGCGGACAGGCTTTGTTGTCTCCGTTGGAATAACTCAGCTACAGTTGTATGGATTTTCTAAATTACAAAATATTTCAAACCTAGGGGAAATAAAAACAAGAGCCTATACGTATATAGCACTTCCTATGTGCCCAGAACCATTCTAAACGCTTAATAAAGAAAAATGTCTCTAATCTTCATAAGGACCCCTTGAGGCAGGTTCGGTGTTTTCAAGGGAAGCACTGAGGCACAGAGCCGTTCTTGCCGGACCTCGCTGGGAAGTGGTGGAGTCTGGATTTGAAACCCACGCAGTGGGGATAGAGAGCCCCAGACATTCACACACATGCCATCCAGACTAGCTGGCGTTGACATTTTGCCTTAAAAGGTTGGGTGGCTCAGTCAGTTAAGCATCTGTCTTGGGTCCAATTGGGTCATGATCACAGTGTCCCAGGATGGAGCCCCACCCTGCTTCTCCCCCTCCTCTGCCCCTTCCCCTGCTTGTGTGCATTCTCATTCTCTCTCTCTCTCTCTCTCTCTCTCTCTCTCTCTCTCTTTCTCACAACATATTTTTAAAAAAGAAAGAAAGAAAGAAGGAAGGAAGGAAGGAAGGAAGGAAGGAAGGAAGGAAGGAAGGAAAGAAAGTTAGTTAGTTAGTTGGGTGGGAGGGAGTGGGGGTAGGAGAGAGAGGAAGGTAGTGCTCTAGGGCCGCCCAACCCCTCAGAGTGGACATTCCCTCATGTATGTGTGTGCACTTGAGGATCCAGGTAGACTTGGTCTGTACCCCATTGCCCCCACAGCCCATGCTCCAGACATGACCTTCCCTGGTTGCTGTTCTGGAGGTCTGCATCCACAGTGAGGGCCCCAGAGGGACATATTGGCCACATAATTCCTGAGCTCCCAGGAGCCCCGCCTTTCCAGCCTTCATCTCGTCCAATGTCCCTCATGCTTACCTTCAACACCTCTCCCTACTCCGACTTCTGGGCTATAACCTGCTCTTCCTCTCCCACGGGATGCTGTTTCATTTGTAGTTGTTTGCGGATTCTATCAGATGGCACTTACCTCTTTGCGGCTTGCCCTGTTGGGCTCACTGTGGTGTTCTCGGGTTTTGTTCGTGTTTTAAAACACCTGCAGAGTGAAAAAGCACGTGCGAAGTTGTGTCCATGACCTCTCTACCTCAGAGCCATTTGGCTCAGGATTCTAAACCCAGGGGGATGAGTTGGTGAGGGAGGCTCCCAGGAAAGGCTGACTCGAAGTGGGAGTGGGGAGATTCCCTCAGAGGGGAGTGTTTGCCAGAAGGGAGATGGGTATCTGGCTGGAAAGGAGCAGAAGAGCGTTCTCATGGCAGCCTGGGAAGTGTAGGCTGGAGGGTGGGCGTTCGTCTCGAGGGCCCCCACAGTGTCCACAGTTCTGACCTATAATTCTGCCTCTCAGAATGTTCCTGAAGAAACTCCTTGTAGATGGAAACAGGGAAATTCCCGACCACATAGCTCTTTGACCATTGAATGTGAGCGATAACACTGATGGCGAAAAATAGAGCCTTCATCTTATAATTTACTTCACGGCCACATATTGGAGCAGAAGGGAGTCTTAAAAAGTAGGGTTGGTTTTTTTTTGTTTGTTTTTTTTAAGATTTTATTTATCCATTTGAGAGAGAGAGAGAGATAGCAAGAGAGAGCACAAACAAGGGGGAAGGGCAGAGGGAGAGAATGACTCCTGCAGAGCAAGGAGCTCAATGTGGGGCTCGGCCCCAGAACCCCAGGCCCGCAGGATCATAACTTGAGCAGAAGGCAGGTGTTTAACTGACTGAACCACCTAGGGGCCCCAACAGTGGGTTTTTAAAAAAAATGAGATGGCAGGATGCTCGTTAAGTAATGGTCATGGAAAAAGAGGAAGGCAAGAAAGAGAAAAGGAAAAAAATGTGGAAAGCAAAAGGAACCACTCCGTGGGCCGCCGGCAGTAGAAACAGATGGCTGGAGAAGACCACTAGGGGGCGCCGCGCCGTCGGGCACCTACCAGCTGTGTGACCTTTGGCAAGTGACTTTGGCAAGAGCCTGTTTAGTTCCTGGTAGTCGGTTCCTGGAGGATTAATCAGGTGGAAAGCATCTCACTGGCCCACTGCCTTTACTTACCGAGTGGTTCCTGGAGGGCGTGTACTTGACCATTAGAGTGGGAGATGGTGTTGCTTTTCCCCAGCCACTGCTCAGAGCAGCCCTGGCTTGCCTTTCTCCCCCTCCTGGATGGCCCCCAGTCCTCTGGCCCCTGGCGGTCGCCTGAACCATGACACACTTCTGCACATCAGAAACGGCAGAAGAGGGGAGAGAGACAGTGGGGACAGGGAGTGGGGCCTGGCAGCTTTGTGACGTCTCACCTGCTCATTGTGGCTTCGGGCTGGCCTTTCGTTAAGATATAAGCCTTCCCTTAAAATCACCCTAGCCTTCCACTATTTCATTCTTGCTGCAAACTCCGCACGCCTGGTTAGCTTTAACACCCCGTGGAGATGACACTTGGCATCTCTTCTCAAGCACATCCGAGGGGATGATTTGGGGGAGATGTGACGTAGGATTGCAAGGGTACGAGCCCCACACAATACAGGACCGCCGTCATGGCTGTCCACCAGCATGTCTGTTTGGTCACTTGTTTGATGAAAGTGCCTGGAACACGGGCTTGGGGCTCAGCCTGGTGCTAACTATAGGTGTGGGAAGGGGATGGAATTCATCGGGCCCTGGGACCCTTCACCTGTAGGAGACACCAGGCAGTGCGGATCCATGAATTCTTCCCTAATCGTTCATCCATCCACCCTGACACTCACTGGTCCCTCCACTCCCCAAGGTCAGCCCGCTGCACCGGGAGGCAGTACTGCCCCATGTTTGAGGCTGGTTTCACTGCCCTACCTCCTGCTACCATGGGACTCAGGGACCATTACCAGACCTCAGTTTGTTCATCTGTACAATTTTGTGGGTTTATGCTCAGGATTAAATGAGTGAAAGAGCTCAGAACCATACCTGGCATATAGAAGGTGCTCAACAACGGAGACTGATTATCATGGCCCCATGCAGGGTTCCAAAATAAGAGGAAGGAGCAGGGTCCTGTGCCCTGAGGAATGGGTGTGTGGGTGCGGGGCTGGGGAGGCAGGCATGCCCAGGCACTGGGAGCCCAGAGAGGGGATTGGAAGCTTCCTGAGGACTCTGGTGGGGTCCTTGGCCCCCTGGAACCCTTAGGGTTCCAGGCAAAGGACAGGTGTTCATTGCTCTATTAAGAGTCCAAGGAGGACGGGCAGCCTAGATGAGCCCAGGGTTCTGCTCCAAGTCACTGAGGAGACTGTCCCCCTCCCTCTTGTGGCTCTGCCATTCCCTGGGGGTGGAGGCTGGTTCTTCACCCAACCCCACGGGATGAGGGAGAGGATGTGAGCAGAAGCTGAACACTCTGCCTTGGCCAGAATTCACTCATGAAGTCATTCTGCAGTGATCAGACACATGTCCTGGTGAGCTGGGAGGGAGCGAATGGGCCCAGGGAGGGGATTGCAGGAAAGTAGAGGGAGGAACAGCACCCCCCCCATGTGTGCATGGGGGTCATATAGTTTTTGGTAACTGGGTGGTATTTTCAAATGCAAACTCCAACTTGACCTTGTGTTCTGCGGGATTCACAGTGCTCTTAAAGTTTCTTTCCTCTATTTTCTCTGCCCCTGCTGGTTGGGGGTGGGAATCTGAGGAAGGAAGTCAGGATACTTGAGAAGCATATGGCTGCTGACCCTGCTTCAGGGCACCGGAAGGAACCTGGGCTGTGTGGCTCCAGCCCCAGGCTCTACCCCTGACTGCTGGTGGAGCTTGAGCAGAAGAGAAGGATGGGGTGGATTTTCTGTCTGGGGGAAGGGAGTGGGAGCAATCAGGTTGGCTTCCTGGAGGAGGCAGCAGCATTCTGGGTAGAGGGGACTGGCCTGAGACAGGGAATCATCCTCCTATCTGGAAGTCTGCTCTGGATACGGAGGGGCCAGACCATATTAAACCTTGAATGTCAGCCAGAGAGTTCTCCCTGAGTGGGGCACAAGTCATAAACTAGCGGCTGAGAGACTGCCTCTGGCCTGCAGAATGTGGGTTAAAATCTTTTTATGTTTTATAAGATTTTATTTATTTATTTGACAGAGAGAGAGACACAGTGCGAGAGGGAACACAAGCAGGGGGAGTGAGAGGGAGAAACAGGCTTTCCACTGAGCAGGGAGCCCGAAGCGGGGCTCCATCCCGGGCCTCCGGGATCATGACCTGAGCCGAAGGCAGATGCTTAACGACTGAGCCACCCAGGCACCCCTTAAAATCTTTGTTTTAAAAGCTTTATAACATAATGACTTTTGACCTTTGAAAATCGGGAGATTTCAGGTGAAGGTTTCTGTCTTCTTTTGACGGCTCAGACAGTCTGGCGGTCCTGGTGGGTTCCCTCCTTCCAGCCACAGGTTGGAGCCCGCAGCAAAGCTCCCCCCCCAGAAAAGAGCAGGTAGCCTCTAGTTTGCCCTGCCCTCACTAACCCAGCCCCCTCCCTTCTTCCCCAGCAGGTAGGCCCAGAAAGCCCAACCCCTGCCACGTGTGGTTATCCGGGTCAGCTTCTGTGGTAACCAAAGAGAGAGATGGATGGGAGGGCATCATGGTGGACCCTGCACCTGGGGCTGGTGAGAGCAATTGAGCCCAGAGCCACGACAGATGGAAGGAGGAGGACGGGAGGGGTGGGGGAAGAGGCTGGGATCTGGAGGCTTGGGACATCCATTGACTGAGGTCTAGTCCCCAGTGTGCACAGGAAAGAGAGGGGGACCCCCAAGGGGTTCCTGCCCCCATGTTGGGTCAGTAGTAATCCACTTGCCTCATTGGAAAATTCTAAGGTTCTACATAAAACAAAATGTTGGCTCTGTGCCCTCTGCATAGATGACAGCGAACCCCAGTGTAACAGATTGGTGAGGATGGAGATAGGGGAAGTCAGAGGGTCCTTAGTAATGGCCCCCTAAGTTGTACTCACTGGAAGACTTGTCACCTCTGGGTCTCCCAGGGGGATTCACCCCTTCTCTCCCCTTCATCTCCAACCAGAAACATTCCCAGATTTGGGCCAGTGGATGGGTTCATTGTATTATGTTTCAAAGAAAGCAAGGAGTCCAGAATGCACTTGTTGAGTCACTCAACAAACACATTTGCCTGATTGGCATATGTCATGGGAGTTACACGGGATGCAGGACCCAGTTCCTGCCCTTCAGAGCTGACAGACCATGGGGAGCAGGTAAAGGAGAGTGGAATGGAGTTCCAGAGTCAGATCGGTTCAAAATCTCAGCTCCACCACTTACTGGCTCTGTGACTTCGGCAAAGTCACTTAAACTCTCTATGCTTCAGTTTTCCCTCCTATAAAATGAAAGCATTAGTAGTGCCCACCTCAGGGAGTGCTGTGAAAATGAAATAAGATCATTTAGTGAAGCTTCTAGAACACCTCCCAGTGCTAATGGAGTGTTCTAAGTATGGCAAGTATTACTATTGACCTGTGCACCAGGCACCAGGTCTAGGACAGTGTTGGAGACAGGCACAGGCCCCTGCCCTTGGGGGGTGATAGGCACCAAAGGATAAACAGGTATGCGGTGTAGGACATCAAGAGGCCCCCAGGAGTGGGGAACAGAGCTTCCCGGGGAACACACTCCTCCTACCTTTCCCTCCTCTGAACCTGCAGCCACCACCTCTCCTGGCCACATGCCACAGAGCCCCATGGTCTTGCAGCACCTGGAGAGCCTTTGCAAACTGTCTGCCTCCAAAGGTGCACTTGCCCTAACTCTTGGCAGCCTGGGGCTCTTAGGACACTGTCTTGGCCTCCTATCGTCTGCTTTCTTTCTGGGAGGGAGAACCGGGTGCCTTCCACAGGGTTTCCAAGAGGAGCGGGAGACGGAGCGCATGGCACCAAGCCTGCGGGTTGGGAACCACCGGTGGGCTTTAAACACACCTGCAGCTCCCCTGGGGATCATGGAGCCCCGTGGTCTCTGGTCTGCAGAGGCAGCCCCCGGAGAATGATCTATCAGTGCCTCAGGTGTGTTAGAGGGGGGTTAATTAAAAAGGTGGCCAGGAGATGAATTTCTGGAAACACAAATTGGAAACCAATGGAAGCTATTGATCTGCCTAATGGGAAGCCGATGGCATCGGAGCGTGCAGACAGCTCTGGCTTAAGGGAGGTGGCAGGAATCGATGGGGCCCCTTCTCTGAGCCGGTCGGCCCTGGGCAGCCTGGGAACATGGGTTGGGGAGGGGCTGCTGAGGTGCCCCCAGTCTCCCAGCAGGGCCCAGGGCTACCAGTTCTGGCTCAGAGCTGGGGAACCAGCAGTGTTTCTCCTTGGGGTCAGAGGAGCTCCTATCTGGACAAAGTAACAAACATCTTTCTGCCTCCATTTTCTCATCTGGCAATTCCCCCAAGTCCTGGTGTTATTGAAAAGTCAGATGCAAAAAGAAGTGGGTGTGGCGGGCACTCTCCTCAGGGCTGGGGACCACAGCAGCAAATACACCATCTCAAGTCCCGGCCCTCCTGGAGCTCACATTTTAGCGGGTGAGACACACAACATACAGATCTGTGTACTACTGAGTTCCAGGGAGAACCGTGTGTGCAGAGGCCTGGAAAGGGGAGCCCCTGGTGGCCTGCGGGTGACAGCTGTAGTCTGTGATGTGAACAGGACATCACCTTGGCAACCAACGAACACCCCCCCCCAAGTTTTGGACTACCCCCCAGCGGGGCTGGAACCACTGATGCATATCTGCTCCCTTCCTGCTTGCATGATCCCTGCAGCACATGTGTTTTTATGCCCATTTCACAGATGAGCAAACTGAAGCTCAGAGCAGCTCAGCCGGGACCCAGGGCCACACAGCTAGAAAATCAGCCCTCCAGGGTGGTGCTTCACCCCAACTCATGGAGTGAGCTTGGCTCTATTGCCTTGGCGTCCCCCTTGGCGTCCCCAGGGGCCATCTTGGGCCATGGTGCTCTAGAATGTGTGCGGTGACTGCTCACCGTGCCCTTGGTCAGTGGCTGGCATCGAGGCGTGGGCTGAGTTTATTAGGCTCTGGCTGGTGCCTGGGCTTCTGTCTCACTGAACCCCTGCTCCTGCCCTCCCTAGACCAGAGTCATTTGGAAAGCACTTACTCATGAAATGCTCTCCCTGGATCTGGGTGGGTAAGATAGCCAGTGTTCGTCTCTTTATTGATTCCTGGACTTTATAAGGGCTTATCTCTGAAACAATAAAATTGAAAGATGGCCTCCAAATTTCTGTCTCCAGCCTATACCACCACTGCCCCCCTGAATTTTCATCCAAGCCTGAGCATCAGTGGCCTCCCGCAGGTACCACCATTGCCCCCCAACCCAGGGGCCTTCTGGGTCTCCGTTTCCTTTCTACTCTCTCAGCAGCTGTGTGGTAGAGGGGGACAAATCTTCAAAGCACAAATGACATCACACATTGCTGGTTTGAAAGCTTCCAGTGCTTTATCTTGCACTTTGCATAAAACCCAGGCTCCCCATCACACCTGCACTGTCTCCCCCTCAACCTCCTCTTCGCAAAGCATTCCCCTCTAGACACTGTTCTCATTGCATCTCATCAAGCACATGGGGTGTCCTCTGGCCTCAGGGCCTTTGCACTTACTATTCCCTGTCTGAACCACTAGTTGCCCCCAAGTCTTTGCATGGCTGGTACCTTGTTGCTGTCTGGGTCTCAGCTCAAAGGCCGCCTCTTTGAGAAACCCTCCCTGACCATCCCTATGCACCTTCACAGAACTCAGTGCCCTTCTCAAAGTATCTGTAGTGTGTACCCCTTCCCCCACAGTAGCAGGAACTGTCTTTCCTACTTATTGCCCAATCCCCAGGGCCTAGACCTGGGTTTGGTAAACATTTGTATAATTAATCAATGAACCAAATGTGAGGCTCTGCAAAATTCAGCCAGAGACACAACCTGACGGCCCAGCATTCTGGGCTTTGCTGGATTTTCCCACACTTGGTGACACTGTGCCCAGTCTCTGCACCACCCCCTCCATCCACCCCAACCACTGACCTGAGGACAGGTGACACTGTGGTCTCCTCAGACCCTGGCTCCGTCCCAGCTCTGAGGACACAGCTCAGGGAGATGTCATGGAAGCTGGTCCACACTGAAGGCCCAAGCCTGCTGTATGGGTGGGAGGGAAGCGCCTTACCCTGGAGTGCCCACCCCAGCAGAGGAAATACCTCCTGCACCCACCGGGTTGGGAACTTGAGGATGGGAGTTCACCAGGCAGATAAGGAGAGAGCGAAGAGTGTTCCAGGCAGAGGGAATGGTGTGCACAAGACCTAGGTATAGGAAAAGGCAGGGTATAAAGAAAGAAGAGGAAAAGGCAAGCATGCCTCATTTTAGAAGGAGGACCATGGTCTTCATCTGCCTTATTTGATCCTCGTGCCCCTCTCCGGGAGGAGTCTGGTGGATCTTCACTCAAGGTCATGGGGAAGTCTTCTCTTGGGCTGCTCATAGCAGCCTCCTCCCTGCTCTTCCTGCTTCTGCCCTTGCCACCTTACTGTCTATTCTCAGCGTAAAGCCAGAGGGGCCCTTCTTGTCCCTGCCTCAAAACCCTCCCAAGGATCCCACCTTTACTCCCACCAGAGGAGTAAAGGCCACGGCCATCCAAGTCCTGTGCCAGCTCCTCTCCCCGCTGACTCTCCCCATTACACAGCCACACCAGCCACCTTGCTGATCCGGGAGCACACCAGGCATGCTCCCACCTCAGGGCCTTTGCACATGCTGTGCCCTCTACCAGGAACCCTGAGATACAACTACCTCCTTCACTGATGGTTCTGCTTTTATGGGGAGACGGGGTGAACAGGGCATGAACAGTGAACACTTTGAGGTTGCAGGGACCTTCCTGGCATCTGAGGCTGCCCCTAGGGGGTCCAGGGACCTTTTGGGAAATACTAATATCTGTTTTCCTAAAACTTGGGGCCAAGGAGCCCTCCCAGAGATGGAGCCCCAGGGTGATCTGCAAAAGTCTATTTACCTTGGTCTGGGTAATTCCTATACATGTTGACCTTTGCTTCCTGGAATATCGAACTGCACCACTGACATGAGTTAAGTGGGGGCCCTAAGGGCTACCAATGTGTGTGCCAGCCCTCAGGCACGGGATTGCTGCTCCCTGGAAGCCCTGCAGCGTGCCATCTTCGCTCTTCCTGAGCAGAGGACAGTCGTGACTTCTCTGACCACCCAAGCGACACGATCCTGAAAAGAGTTTGTCCCACTAGCTTTGAGAAGACGCAATTCTTAGTGATTTAAAACGTCAAATCCTCATGAAATGCAGTCCGGCACACCTGAAATGTCATTGTTCACACCCTACCAGGTACCTTTCAGCATCCCCAGGTTGGAGCCTGACACGGCCCACGTGCCTAACTCTAGCACCAGCTTCCCCAGATGGCTGGCTCAGCTCCTCCTTCCCGCTGCTCCCGGGGCTGCACGTGGGTAGTGCCGCGGGGGACAGACACGGGCGCCCTGGGCCAGCCGTCACCCGTTCCCGACCCTCACCTCCTAATCCCCCTTTCCCCATCGTATCCTGATTCCTTTTCCTTCATGGTGCTGATCAGGAGCTGACATACAACATAGTGATTTTGTAACGGCTTTACTGAAATGTAATTTACATACTATAAAGTTCACTCATTTAAAGCACGCATTTCAGTTGATTTAGTGTATTCAGAGTTGTGCAGCCATCACCACTATCTAACTTTGGAATGTTTTCCTCGCCTGTAAGCCTGTACTCATTAACAGTCACTCCCCTTCCCCCATCTTCCAAACCTCGGTGCAGACTTGCCTACCCTGGACTTTCATATAAATGGGACCAAATGCTCTGTGGTCTTTTGTGACCAGCTTCTTTCATTCTTTTTTTTTTTTTAAAAAAGATTTATTTTAGAATGAGAACATGCACATGAGCAGGGGAAGGGGCAGACAGAGAGAAAACCCCAAGCAGACTCCCTGCTGAGTGTAGAGCCAGATACAGGGCTCGATCTCATGATCCTGAAACCATGACCTGACCCAAAACCAAGAGTCGGGTGCTTAACTGGCTGAGCCATCCAGGTGCTCTGAGACTGGCTTCTTTCATGTAGCAAAGAGTTACTTTCAATCAATTGTCCATTTCTTCCCACCCCAGGGCCTTTGCACTGCTGCTCTCTTAGCCAGGAATGTTCTCCCCCAGATATCTCCATGGTTCCCTCCCTCATCTGCCTTCTCAGCAAGGTCTTCCCCAACCCCTATGTAAGTGGGTAGTTTCGCCCTCTTCCCAGTCTTTCCAACCTTGCCAGCTTTGTTTTTCCTCAGTGACCTAGCTCCCCCTCACCTTCTTGTGCTTCCCTATGATTCTGTTAGGAGCCTCCCCAAAAGTCGGGGACCCTGTCTTGCTCTCTGCTGTGCCCTCAGTGCCCAAAGAACGGCTGTGTGTCATCGTTGCTCGGTCAGTGTTTGTTGAATGAAGAACTCCCAGGGTCTTCTGATGTCCCCTTCACCTTATTCAGAGCTAGCCTAGGGTCCAGTGAGGCCATGAACTACCTTGGGGCAGGCAGATGTCAGGGTCCCCCAGCCTGGAGGCTCTGTTTTGGCCTCTAGAAGCCACCACTATGCTCAAGGTATCAGGGACCGAGGCCAGCAAGGGCCTTAAGTGTTGCCCATGAGGGGCCACCGGCACTGTCCCACAACATCATGGAATTGGCCACGAAGAGAAGGGTTGCAAACGGTCTCCGGCTCCAGCCTTCCCCAGTGACAAATGGCTGATAATTAATGTTGGACCTGCACGTTATTAATCAATTTAAAGTTGAGTGTGCAGCCAGAAGCGATTCCACGAAAAAAAATGTTCAGCCCCACATCCTCCTCCTTCTTACTCATCAATCACCGATTTTGCAAGCAGCTTATTAAAATGTAGAGAAAAGCGTGGCTGGAGAAATAAGAGGCCCAGTGATGGCTTATCAGGGTTTCCCAGATGCGGATGCAGAGAGCAGGGAGGGGGGTGGCAGGAAGTGCAGAGCTGAGGGGCCAGGCCCCATTGCACAGAGGGAAAGGCGGAGGCTAGCGCCTCAAAGGTGAAGGATGGTGGTGTGAAATTCAGAAAGATTGGTGCCAGCCTGGGAGCATGGCCAGAGGCTAGAAGCCCGGAGTGCAAGAGCTGGGGGTTACATGGTGTGCAATCGAACAGAGCCAAGGTCCCATGGGGCCAGTGTAGTGACTGAGGGCCATGTCCAGATGCCAGGGCAGGCAAAGAGCATTGTTTCAGTGTTTGACAGAGATTCAAATCCCGGCTCTTCTTCTGACCGGTGGTATCAGAGGGTGAGTCACCCTCTCTCTCTGAGCCTCAGTTTCCTCCTGAGCTCCGAGAAAAGCAGAGCCCTCTTGAAGGTGTGCAAAGAGGAACAGAGACCATGCATACACAGGGTTGGGAGATGTTAGGCACAGGGTAGATGCTCAGTAAATGGTGACTATCACTGAAGCCCAGAACTGGTCACCGAGCACAGCTGGAGGTGCTTCTGTCTCTCCCTAGAGCATGAAGACAGCATTCTGGGTCTAGAGCCAAGCAAGTGTGTCCTCTGCCAGGACAGTCTTCCAGAGCACAAGGAGGCTGCTTTGCTTTGGCTCATTCTGTTTCTTTTCTGGGAGTGTGCTTTCTGCACTCTTATCCCCTTCCCTGCCAGGGAACTCCTATGCATCCTTCAAAACCCACCTGGTATCGCACCTCCTCTGTGCTGCCCTCCCAGTATTGAGTCCGTTTCTTGCCTTCTGTATTCCAAACATACCTGATTCTTGCTAGACTCGGACTCCCTCGTGGGAAAGGTCGGGGCCTTATGCGGCCTGGTATGCAGTGACATAAAAAATTTTATTGGATAAATAAGTAAAGGGATGAGTGAATAAATGAATGAACGTTCCCCCTTGGCCCTGATGGCACTGTGAGGCCTGTCCCTCAGTAGCCTCTGCCTCCAAGACTGGGAACTTCCCAAGAGCCAGAGCCTGGCCTGGAGGTCTTATCTCTGTCTGTCTGCCACAGCACGGTCAGTTGTTGGTTGTGCGAGGTACCCAAAAGATGTCAGCATGGCTGAGGAGGAACAGAGGAGACAGGAAAGCTGAGCCCATGTCTAGCAATCCCCTACTAAGAGTCCGAGGTGGCGCTGGACATCTTTGCCTGGGAGATCCTTTCTTAGCCTCGTACCAAGCCCATTGCACAGATGTGGGGACTGAGGCAGAAGGACCCAAATATGTGAAGGAGCCAGGATTTAAACCACAGAGTCTGAATGACTCCTGAGAGCTGTTGCCACTCTACCCTTCCAAGGGCATTTGTGCGTGCACACATGGATTTATGAATAGGCAGATAAATGAAGCAACTCCGGAGTTCTCAGGGGAAGCTTGCCGCCTTCCTCCTCTGTCTCCCCCCAGTCCCTCTGTCTCCTGTCTGGGCCTTTTTCCTGTTCAGCGGGCTCAGCACTTTTATTTGGGGCTGGAGAAGGAGACCTGCCCCGCCCCATGCCTTTGCGAGACTCCCACCTCCCTGCTGATTTTCCTGCAGGCCCCCTACTCCTGCCCCTACCTTTCCTTGTCCAGCAGCTGCAGCTGCTGGTGCCTCCCGCTCCCCTGCCAATCAGACCCCCATTGTCCTCCCACATCTGGAGTGTTCTGCGAATTGGCAGCCCTGAAAGGCTCAGTCAGCATCTTCAGCGAGAAGATGTCCACACTTCATTCACAAACGCTCGTTCCTAAAAGGCTGGTGATTGTGTCCTCAGCGTCCCCAGTGAGTCCTACCTGGAGACTTGGAGTGGCAGAAAAAGCCCCAGATGGCTGGGGGGGGGGGGTGTCCATGATTGTCACCAAGCAGGAAGTAGGCTTGGGCTCTGGGAGGCACAGGACATGCATTTAAGCAGGGAACGCATTTTCTAAAATATATTTTGCTTCATTGGTTCCCAAAGCCTGCGCTCCTGACTCCCTAAGAGGGAGTCTTTCCCTAGCTTGGAGGCATGGGAGGCTCCTAACAGCCAGAGGGATGGGCCCGCCCTGGGTTCTGGTTCAAGAGGCCTGGGGTGGGCCTGCCATGCTTCGGTTAGGGAAACCACAAGGGGGCTGCAGGAAGGGCGGGGCCCCACCGGCCTAGCTGGCCTCTGGGGAAGGCTATGTTCATCTGGACTACACCAGCCCGGGGCCCCCCAGGGACAGAGATGGACACAGCCTCTGTTTCATTCACGATGAACATCTTTATAAAGTTGCATGCAATAAGCCAAGAGCCAGGTGAAGAGGAAGAAAGGTGTTCAGAGGGAAAGCCCTGGTTCTTGTCACAGTCAGATGGATGATCATGACGGCCCCCACGGTAACACAGCCTCAGTGAGCCCCCTCTGAGCTCAATACCTGCCTCTCTCAGCATGTCGCTGTAATGATGGAACTCAACTCTCACCCTGCCTGAATTTCCAGTGGAGGCCCAGAGCGGTCATGCACTCCAGCCAGATCGGACAGCTAAGCAGGTAGAGGACTCACCAGGGGATGCCCTTGAACTTGCGGTTGGTGGAGTCTGTTGGCCTGGATTTGGTCGCTGAGCCCCTCTGCCCAGCAACGTGGCCAGGGGCAGGCCCCTAACTTCTGTACCGTGGGCCTAGGAAGAGAGAGGCTGCTGTGACCACATGCAGTGGACCTGGTTGCTTCTCTGTTGCCACCCTGTCACGGCAAACCCGGGACACTGCACCCATGTCACTGCACCCATGTCACAGATGAGCTTGAGGGTCAGAGTGAGGCAATTCCCCAAGGTCACACAGTGGTAGTCCCCTCCCTGAGACATTGCTTTTCCTCTGGGAGCTGTTGTTCAGAGGTTCGTGGCCTCCTGGGGACAGTGTGGAGCCTGTGCTCACCCTGAGCCTCGTGTCAGATCTTCCTGAGCACGGGAATGGCACGGCCTGGCCTATTAGCCCCTCATAGGGATGAGGGAGACAGGCCGGCAAATGCCTTGGATTAAAACACGAAAGAAGGACGGACAGTGGAAATTGAGAAATGCTGAATTAGTGTCCCCAGGGTTAGGTAAGACCGCTGATCAAGTGCAGCTCAGCCCACCCCCCCATGCCCCGCCCCCCGCACCCCCGCACCCCCGGGCTCTCAGACACAGACTGCTGGGGCACGCTATGGGACTTCGGACCTGGGTGGGGTAAAATAATTCCCGGTACTGAGCCAGAGACAAGACCAGAAATGACATTCCCGGGCAGTCAGGGAGGGCCTCTGAGCATGTGACATTTAGCCAAGAACTCAGTAATGGAAGGAGCCAGCTGCAGGGCTGGGTAACAGAGGGAGTAAGTGCAAAGGCCCAGAGGCTTAAGAAGTTCACTGTTTATAGGATGGAAAGAACAGCATGCCTGGAGCAGAGGGAGAGAGGGGTCGAGGGGTAAGGGGTAAGCCCAGGGGTATAAGCCGGGGCCAGAGCATGAAAAGCCTAAGGGGCATACTGGTGAACTGCAGTTCTACGCACAGGGCTCGGGAGGGGCAAAGCACCACTGACCCTTAGGAACATGAGGGAGCAGAAGGAATTTGGATTTTCAGAGACAGAGATGAGGAGAGGGCATTGTAGCCAGGGAGTAAGGCATGGACGTGGAGAGGGCAGTGGTCTCATGGTCAGGCTTGAGAGAGAGCCACATCCTTAGGGCCTCTCCAGATCTCCTTGGCTACCGAAGATTTGTAGTGGGCACACACTGCCCTCTGCTGGAACATCTGAGTATTACATCCCATGCCTTTGGGATTGATTGGACCAACTCCAGAACTTTTCTGAGAACTTCCTGGGAACATTTTGGGGCTCCAGGGTCCTCAGGGCTGGCAGGGGCTCCCAGGGTCCTCTCCTGTCCCTGATAGATGCTTGGTTTCTTAGCCCTAGGGATAAAGAGATCACTCCTTCTTGCAGCCTACTCCAACCCTGTGCGGTGCATACCAACTTGACCCCAGGAGAAGTTGCTGGTGGTTATCTCCTGGTCTCATCTCTGTTCCCTGGGTTTCAGGACTGCCTGCAGGGCCTGGGGTTGGGGGGACTTTACTCTCCTCCCCGACGCTGCCCTGCTCCAGGCTGTGCAGTCCAGGTCTTCCATGCTCCACCCACCCTAGCCCTACCCAGGCTGCCTTATGCCTGCCCTTCTTCCGTGGGGAACTCCCAACGAAAGAGAGCTGGAGCTCCAACAGCGGTGGCCCCCATAAAGGATGTGGCTTTCTCGGGGAAACCCCTGTCTTTGTTTCCATCAGAGCCACTCCATTTCCCTGAATCCAAGGGCAGGCTTGACCATGGCCAGGACTTGAGGCATGGCTGAATGTGGACATGGGGGTAGGTGGCTGACTCGGAGAAGCCAGCCAGGGTGAAGCTGGGGCATCTCTGGAGCATCATGCGGCTGCCTCAAACAGGACTTCCGGAACCTTCCATGACCCAGCCCCGCCTCTGCAGTACCTATGGAGGAGAGCATTTGCAGGGAGGTCAAGAAGAATGGCAAGGAGGGAAGGAAGTTGGCCAGCTTGGTGGTAAAGGAAGAGGACCAATCCTTAAGTTCCTGTAAGCAGACTCATTCATTCGTTCATACATCAGATATTTTTGAGTCCAGGCATACCTCATTTTATTGTACTTTGTAGATACTGCTTTTTTTTTTTTTTTTTACTAACTGAAGGTTCGTGGCAATCCTGCTTCAAGCAAATCTGGGGGTGCCATTTCTCATACTCCCATTTGCTCACTTTGGTCTCAGTGTCACCTTTTGGTAATTCTTGCAATGTTTCCAACTTTTTCATTATTACTGTATTTGCTATGCTGACCTTTGACCTGAGGTCTTCTATGTTAATGTTGTAACCGGTTTGCCGTGTCATGAACCACGTCCATGTCAAACGGGGAGTAGTCATCGATAAACGTGCCTGTCCTGAATGCTCCACTGGCCAGCTATTTCCCCGTCCTCCTTCCTCTCCTAGGGCTTCCCTGTTCCCTGACACACAATCATACTGAAATCAAGCCAATTAATAACCTTACGGTGGCCTCTAACTATTTGAGTGAAACAAAGAGTCACAAGCCTCTCACTTTACAGCAAAAGCTAGAAATGATTCAGCTTAGTGAGGAAAGCATGTCAAAAACTGCTTTCATGTCAAAAACAGACCAAAAGCTAGTTGTGAATGCAAAGGAAAAGTTCTCAAAGGAAATGAAAAGTGCTACTCTAGTGAACACAAATGATAAGAAAATGTGACAACGTCATCCTTGACACAGAGGAGGTCTTAGTGGTCTGGAGAGAACTCAAACCAGCCATAACATTCCCTTAAGCCAGAGCCTACTGGAGAGCAGGGACCTATCTCTCTGTTGTCTGTGAAGGCTGAGAGAGGTGAGCAAGCTGTGGAAGAGAAGTGTGAGGCTAGCAGAGGTGGTTCATGAGGGTGAAGGAGAGACGCCAAAGTCTCCATAACATAAAAGAGCAAGTGGAGTAGCAAGTGTTGGTGGAGAAGCTGAGCAAGTCATCCAGGAGATCTCACTGAGATCATTAATGAAGGTGGCTGCAGTACATTTTCAATGCAGTTGAAACAGCCTTCTAGTGGAAGAAGATGCCACCTAGGACTTTAAGAGCTAGAGAGAAGTCAGGGCCTGGCTTCAAAGCTTCGTGGGACAGGCTGACTCTCTTGTTAGGGCCTAATGCAGCTGGTGACTCGAAGATGAAGCCAGTGCTCATTTACCATTCTGTAATCCTAGAGCTCTTAAGAATTATGCTAAATCTCCTCTGCCTGTGCTTTATAAATGGAACAACAAGGCCCGAATGACAACATATTTGTCTAGAACACAGTTTACTGAATATTTTAAGCCCACTGTCAAGACCTGCTGCTCAGAAAAGATTCTTTTAAAATATGACTGCTCATCGACAGTGCACCCTGTCACCCAAGAGCTCCATTGGAGAGACACGACGACATGAATGTCGCGCTCACGCCCGCCAACACAATGTCCGTTCTGCATTCCATGGATCTAGGAGCCATTTTGATTTCAAGTCTTATTGTCTAAGAAATATGTTTCATAAGGCTATAGCTGCCATTAGATAGTGATTCCTCTGGTCGATCTGGGCAAAGTCCATTGAAAACCTTCTGGAAAGGATTCACCATTCTAGATGTCATTAAGAACATGTGTGATTTGTGGGAAGAGGTCAAAATATCAATATGAACAGGGGTTTGGACGAAGCTGATTCCAGCCCTTACCCGTGACTTTGAGGGGTTCAAGACCTCAGGGGAGGAAGTAACTGCAAATGTGGTGGGAAAAGTAAGAGAACTAGAACTAGAAGTGGAGCCTGAAGATATGACTGAATCGCTGTGATCTCATGATCAAACTTGAAGGGATGAGGAGTTGCTTCTTATGGATGAGCCAAGAAAGTGGTTTTTGAGATGAAATCTACTCCTGGTGGAGACGCTGTGAAGGCTGTTGAAATGACAACAAAAGATTTAGAATATGACATCAACTCAGTTGATAAAGCAGCAGCCAAGTTGGAGAGGATGGAGTCCAATTTTAAAAGAAATTCTACCGGGGCTAAGAGGCTATCAAACAGCATCGCATGCTACGGAGAAATTGGTCACGAAGGAGGAATCAGTCAGTGTGGCAACTTTCACTGTTGTTCTTATTTTAATAAAGAGCCGCAGCCACCCCAGCCCTCAGGAACCCCCGCCCTGACCATCAGCAGCCGCTCACATCGAGGCAACTCCTGCACCAACAAAAAAGATTTAGACTGGCTGAAAGCTCAGATGATGGTTAGAATTTTCTAGGAACTAGGTATTAAAAAAAAAAAAAGATTTTATTTATTTATTTGACAGAAACACAGCTATAGAGGGAACACAAGCAGGGGGAGTGAGAGAGGGAGAAGCAGGCTTCCCACTGAGCAGGGAGCCTGATGCGGGGTTCGATCCCAGGACTCCAGGATCAGGACCTGAGCCAAAGGCAGTCGCTTAATGACTGAGCCACCCAGGTGCCCTGACCCATTTTATTTATCCACTCGTCAGGCACTGGACACCTGGGTCTTTCCACTCTTTGGATATTCTGGGCAAGGTTGCTGTGAACATTTGTGGAGGGTTTTTTATGCTTCCAGACCTTGTGGGCACCTACCTCGGAGCGGAATGGCGGGGTTCTGTGATTACAGTTTTAACATTTCGAGGCACCGCCCGACTGTTTCCCGTAGTGCCTGCCCCAGTCCTGTTCCCGCCGGCAGCGTGTGAGGGCTCCTCCCCAGCACATGGTACTGCATGTTTTTTATTTCAGCTGTCCTGGTGGGTGAGGAGTATTTTCTCCTTGTGGTTTGAGTTTGCGTTTTCCTAACGACAGATGATGCCGAGCACCTTCTCATGCACTTGCTGGCCGCTTGTGCGTTGTCTTTGGAGAAATATCCCTTCAGAGTCTTTGCCCCATATTTGCTTGTTTCTGGAAAAACAAAACAAAACCATTCCTGCCCAGGCAGCCTACCGGGAAAGCTAAGGGCAGTGGTTGCTTTTATGAATGGGAGTCACGGAGCTGAGAGGGGCAGAGTAGAAGCAGGGGCCATGGAGCTGAGAAGGGCAGAAGAGAGGTGGGGACCAGACTTTTCACCCTAAACCTTTTGCATTTTGTGGTTTGGAATCCTGCAAACGTACTCTGCAGGGACATGCTTAAAGAGCAAATGTGAACAAAAGTAACTGCATCAAGTCATCTTGACCAGCCCTCGGCAGCTCCTGGTAGTGATATCTGAAGCGCAATTCAAGAAACCCATTTGGATCCCGGCTGGTGTGGGTAGGCGGGGTCCCCCTTCCAAGCCCAAGCTTGTCATCTGGGTCACTCACTCAGCCAGGAGGAAGCTCTCTTGATTTCCCTCCTACTCAGATCATCGTCCTGCCATGCCCCCTCAGCAACAGCTTCAATAAAAACCACTCTGGCGCAAGCCAATGGGAATCCAGCTCAGGAGATAGGAACGTGGGCGTGACAAGGGGAAGGACAGTGTGGCCCCACGTGCTACCTTTGCAGCTGGGCAGTTTGGGTCAAGGCAGCCAGGGGCGCGGTGGATACAGCCCCAGCCCTTCTTCTGCCCCTGGTGTCCTCGGCTGGGCAAGCACTGGAAGGGGTGTGAGCCTCATGGACCCTGGGCTCCAGATCGGAGCTCTGCGCTCAGCCCCTATCAGTCAGAGGGTGTGAGGTCCTCCAGTGTGTCCCCTTTCATACCCAGTAGAATGCCCAAGACACACAGGCATGACCAGGAAATATGTACGGAGCAAAGGAGCGCAGGGCAGTGGTATGGGGAGGAGGCGTGGGCCAAGAGGGCCTGGGGTGTGCTAGGACCTACTCTGAGAGAGGCCTGTGGTGTCCTCACCCTCATAGACATGTCCTGTCAGAGGACCCCCAGCCAGCAGTGGGGGCGGATGCAGACACGGACAGGGACAGTATGAGGGATTTCTCTGCGCTCTGGGGCTTGCAGTGGAGCTGTGCCTTGAGGGGGTCCCAGACACTGGGAATATAGCCATCAACAAAACAGATGGGGACCTTATCTTCATGGAGCTAACACGGTAACAGGAGGGAGGGGAGAGACCAAAATCTAGAATCCTAAGTAAAAATCCGTGATTATAATGAAGGGTGCAATTCAGGGGTTTATAGTGCAGTCACTCAGCTGCATGACCATCACCACAATTGATTTTAGAACCTCTTCCTCACCCCCAAATAGAAACCCTGTCCTCATGAGCTCACTCCCACACCTCCCTCCCCAGATCCCATGCTCCTGGCAGGCACTGATCTCCTCTGGGGTCTGGCTTATCCCAGACATTCTGCATAAGTAGAAACATACAACCTGTGGTCTTCTGTGACTGATGTCTTAGCACATGTTCTCAAGGGTCAATCATATTGTAGCCTGGGTCAGACTTCCTTCCTTTTTATGGCCACATAATATTGCATTTGTATGGAGGACAGTGTTCGTTTATCCATTAATCTCTTGTTGGGTACTTGGGTTGTTTCCATTCTCAGGCAAGGCAGAGTTTTGATGGTGACGAGTGCTAAGGAGAAAAGGCATGAGTGGGATCTGACTGTGTCATGGGGAAGGGATCAGGCAGGACCTCACTGAGGAGGGGACTCTGAGCAAAGGCCTGGAGAAGACAAAGCCATTAGCAGGTGGCTGAGAGAGGAGGCGGCCAGGCCGGATTAGGGCTGGTGTTCAATAGGTACACACCGTTGTTAAAATATTGAAAGGTTTTCGTGCCGATTAATCGAAGGCCACTGCCTGAGCCCCTAGAATGGCCCCTTGGCTGCTGCCACGGTGTCCAGCCCCACTCCTGGCCCCATCACATGTCCCCAGGACTTGCAATGAAAGAATTAATACTTAGAGTAGCAGGAGGTGATTCTGAGCAGTCAGGGTCAGCGCCTGATGTTAAATAGGTTTAATATTCCTCTGGGCAAAAAACCACAGCACATGCAAAATCCCTGGGGCAGGAGAGGGCCTCACAGGCTGGTTCAGGAAAGAAGAGGCCATTGCACCTGGGGCAGAGTGAGCAAGGGCGCGAGGGACAGAAAACGGGTCAGGGGGATGATCAGGGCCTTATGAGTCATTTCAAGGACTTCAGTATCTACTCTGAGTGGGGCAGGAGCCCTGGAGGGTGGTGAGCAGAACAGTGAACATGCCTTGTTTTTAGCCAAAGGGTCAAGTCTGGCTGCTATTTGCAGATAGGCTGTTGAGAGCCAGGCTAGAATTGGGGAATAGGGAGGCTTCTTCGATCCTCCAAGGCGCAGAGGGTGGCTGGGACCAGGCGGGCTATGGAGGCGCGGAGAAGCCAGAGCAGGTGTGGGAGGCATGGGGGTGTGAGAGGGAAAGAGCAAGTGGCAAGGTGAAGTCACCTTGCCAAGAGAATGAGGCAGCAAGAAGAACAAGTTTCAAAGCGAGAGAGCAGTGCCGATCTTACACTGTCCTAGAAAGGTCCTGGACCTTAGGTCTGGCGTTCGCAGACAGGTCAAGTTTGGAAATATAAATGCAGGCATGGTCAGCGTCTCGGTGGTTTACAAAGCCAGGAGGCTGGATGAGACCTCCAAGAGGTGAGTGCAGATAAGTGCCAAGGGACAAGGGGACAAGGAGGAGCCATGTGAGGAGACTGGGAAGGAGAGAGGAACTGAAAAGACATCGTCTGGTTTACTGCTGTTTCCCAACACCTAGTAGGTGCCAGCACCCAGTAGGTGCTCATGTAATAGGCATAGATGCATGGATGGCCAGCTCCTTTGGGCCCTTCAGTTCTCCCACTGGTGGGACCTCCCCCATTGGTTCATTCACCACTGACTCGATGAGCATCCACTGTGTGCCCCTGGGGCAATGGGCAAGACAGAAACTGAACACACAAATCCATCAATGTGTTGTAAAACCGCAGGGGTGCCCTTCCATGAGAGATGTTTCAGACAAATAATCCTGGTTTCCACTTAGGGCAGGGAAAGAAAGTTTCCCTTTTAAATGCATTCAAGTAAAAAAAAATTAGATAGATAGATCTCCACTTAAAGCGAGCCACTGCTTAGATACTGGTATAAAGAGTGCTAGCCCATGGCACAGGGTTCATGGCTGTGGAGGTTTGGGAGTGGCCCCCAGACTCCTTCTCTGAGAGGTAGACGTTATCACCCCATTTTATAGATGAGGGGATGAAGACAGAGAAGTGAAGGGCTCACCTCCAGGCCTCTCGCACTTTGGGCTCTTTCTGCACCAAGAGCCCTTTCTCCTCTGAACGGCGAGTTTGGGAGCTCCCCGAAATAGCTGGGGAACTTTCCACATGCAAATATTCCATCCGGTCCATTAACTAAAATCGCAGCAAATAAACTATAATCATAAGACCTATTATTAGCACGGACGTGCAAGCAATTACCCTGTGCAGATTTAGACTGTGGGAAGAATGTTCGTCTGGGCTGGGATTTTAACCAAACCCACAAAGGTTAAGGCGTGTGGGAATAATGAGGAGCTACAGGCTGGTACCCACGTTCCCTCTGATCCAGTGGGCATGAGCCAGGTAGTGTGGCTTGAGAGCATCCATTTATTCTTTCAGTTGGCGAACACTTATTAGGCGCCTACTATATGCCAGGCCCCATCAGTGCGCTGGGAGAGGATGTGATGACCAAGTCACAGATGGTGACACTACCACCGGGGACCCAACATTCTCTGGAGGGCAGACAGATGTTGAAAAAGAAAAAAACAACTGAACAGGATGAGTTTAAATGCTCTGGATGAAATAAAATGGGCACGGGATGGTGGGGGTGGGGAACATTTTAGCAAGGATGCTCAGGAAATGTCTCTCAAAGAAATAATCTCTGAGCTGAGATCTAAAAAGTGAGCTGTGCAGAGATCTGGGTCGGGGGTTGGTGGGGTGAATCTGACAAAGGGAACAGTGTGTGCAAAGGGTCTGAGGCAGGAGCAAGGTTGGCACAGAACAGAGTGGGCGAATAAAGATTTTATCCATTTATTTGACAGAGAGAGAGAGCACAAGTAGGCAGAGAGGCAGGCAGAGAGAGGAGGAAGCAGGCTCCCTGCCAAGCAGAGAGCCCGATATGGGCCTCGATCCCAGGACCCTGAGATCATGACCTGAGCTGAAGGCAGAGGCTTTAGCCCACTGAGCTACCCAGGCGCCCGAGAGATCTAATTTGTGTTTGTGCAAAATGATATACCGTGGTATGACTAGGCTACAGCCCCGATTAGGGGAGAGAATGATTCTGGTCCTCCCAGAGAAGACTCTCAGGGGTGTCTCTGTATACCTAACTCCCCCAGAGCCCTCTCCCAAGGCTGAACCAGTATGGAGTCTGAGATAGGTCTCCTGAGGTCAAGGATGCTTACATTTAACAGGTCCTCCGTGAGCTCAGCCTTCACTGAGTGTGTGCTGTGGCAGGTACATCTCCTGTGACCCTTCTTGTGCTCATTCTCAATAGGGATCTGCTGTTCCCATTTTACGGAATAGGAACCAAGGCACAGAGATGGGCAGTCACTTGCCCCAGGTCACACAGCAGGTAAGTGGAAGGCTGAGACCTGAACTGAGGTCTGAGAGCAGAGTTCATGCCTGCTGTGCCCTAGCCTGTCCCACCCCAGTCTGCCTAGGGGACAGCCTTCATCAGGCCAGATGGGCTGTCTCTCTCTGCAGGGAGTGACTCAGGACCCCAGCCCTCACACCTGGACCCCCTTGGCAGCCCAGGGCAGCAGCCAGATCAGCCCCCGCTAGCCTAGAGAATTCCCTCTCTGGTAAGGACAAGCAGGTGACTGGCAGAAGGAAACGCAGGCCCAGAGACCGCTGGAGGTGTGGGGAGAGGAGACCGCGGGACCCAAGCTCCCCAGGGTCAGTCTCGTTCATGGTCGTCTCTGCAGGCCCAGCCTGACCTCGCGGTCTGAGGCTCTACAGGAAGAACTTGCTCAGCTGCCCCTACCTCAGGAGCCCTGCGGAGCCTCACTCGAGGCCTGGGTTCCCTCATGCCACTCAGGCCAGGAACAAGTTTCAGAGGGAGGTTCTAGAGGTAACCTTAGGCTTCGTGTTCAGCCCCCCTCCCCGTCTGTAACGTGGGGTGAGGACACCTGGGTCAGAGGCTGCAAGGGACTCACTGTGGCACCATCCATGATGCAGCTGTGAAAACTCTATCAGGGGCTCAGAAAGGGGCCCCGTGGTCCACCCCGGGCACCGAGCTCAGTAGGACCCACTCAGGGCTGCCCCCAGCACATTGTGCCCAAAGGTCACCTTCACTGTGTCCTGATTTTTTTTTAAGATTTATTTATTTTAGAGAGAGCATGCATGCCAGTGAGCAGGGGGAGGGGCAGAGGGAAAGCGAGAGAATCCTGAAGCAGGCTCCCTGCTGAATGTGGAACCTGACACAGGGCTCCATCCCACGACCCCACCTGAGTGGAAATAAGAGTCGGATGCTCAACTAACTGAGCCACCCAGGTGCCTCCTGATTTTATCACCCCTGGGGATGCTGGTCACCTTTGTGCCACACCTGTCCTGGGCACCCACTCTTCGTGGGTCGCTGCCTAATTCACTCATTCAATCCCCATGCAGCCCTTTGGGAGGGGCAGGACTGGATCTTCAGAGGGAAACCAGCCCAAGAGAGGAGCTAGGACGTGCCAACCCCGAGGCAGGCAGGGGAGCTGGTTTCAAATCTGCATTCGACTCCAAACCTGTGCGCTAACCCCTGCAGAATGCAGTAGTCCCCCCTTATTCTGGTTAAACATGTTGTAGAAATGATGAAAAAAATCAATTAAAATGAAAAGGGAAATAAAATTGACCAGGAATTCCCCGTCTCAGAGGTGGGGACTCTTAATGGTGGCTTATCAGCATGTTTATAGTTGTGTTACACTCATATTGCTGGCTTCGTACCATATACACACTTCGATGATCTACTTTTTGTCTAACAACTGTCAACATGATTCCTTGCAAACCTCCCTTTTAAAGGCCACCTGGGAGCCCACCCCCCGTAGAACCATGTTATTTATAGCCAGTACCCCCCATATTGGACCTTAATATTTGTCTGGAGTTTTAGTTCGCTTATTGTTGTTGTAAATAACACCGTGATGAACATCTTTGAGCACGAAGCTTAGTGCTGAGTTTGGATTCTTTTTTGCTAAGAAATGCCATTATGTTATGTCAAGTCCTTGGGGAGGCAGGGGCAGGGCCTAACTCACTGTGGCAAGGATAGGACAGATGGTGGATCCCCAGGAAGGATCTCAGGGGTGGGGCCGGGAAACGCAGCCCAGTCCTGGGGCTGGGAGTGAGCACACTCGCACAGCAATGTGTTATGGGAAGGTGTGGAGCTTGTGCCTATGGGCAGGGAGGCAGCTGGATGGGGAGAGGGGTTGTCTGTCCACCACAGGCCTCAAGACCTGTTCCTGTCCTCCAGGCAGGACACATGGCTTTCTCTGACCTTAGTTCCTTCACTGCCTAGACAGGGCCTCGCCCAAAGCAAGTAGTCAGCATTCTATGGCTGAAGATACGAGTGGATAGGGAATTAGAGCTGCTTTGTGGTAAGGGAATGCTTATGGCCCTAGGAACTGGGGTTGGGGCAGTGGGTGGCCATACTTACTGGTTCCTAGCCACACACACAGCCCAGCATGGCTTTGTAGTTTCCCATGAAGACCCAGGAGGAGACCAGCCTGTGGCAATGAGGTAAGGCGGCCATAGGATTGCTGCTCCCAACATACAGGCCTTTATACTCTGTTTCCAAGGAGTAGTACCAATCACCAAAGATAGACCCGGATGGACAGACACACATGCACATACGTACACATGCACACATAGGACCCTCCAGCCAAGATAAGGCAGGAAGTCTTCCTGGAAGGGGAAGGGGCAGTCTTCAACCCCACAGTGACCACGAACCGCCCTGTAACCTTCCCCCAAACACTGCCACAGGTATTCCCAGTCTGTCCCGACCCAGCTCATGACACGGGCTTTCCTACCGCCTGCATGGACGTCCGCCCTGTGCTCCGCCCACCTCATGTCCCCAGCATCAGCACGGGCTTTCCCAGCTGGGGATCCTCAGACCTCTGAGGCCAAGATAGGGCCTCAGGGGAGCAATTTTCTTTCATGACCCTATTTATTTGAATGTTAATTAATGGTGTAACTTTTCTGCTAGGTACACAGTGTACCTTAGTGACAGGAAGTTTAGCTTTTAAATAAAAACTATTTTTAGATATAAGAAAAATATTAGTCAAATTAGAAAGGTGAGAGATGGGAGGAGCTGTGAGGTCGGTTTGGGGCCCACCCTCTGCTCTCATTCCGGCTGGGGGCGTGGGGGAGGGGGAGGCGTCAGCCCCGTCTTCTAACTCCAGTGACCAGCGAATTGCAGTTCTGTGAACCTCCCAGCAGCCCAGCCAGCTCGAGAACAAAAACCACACTAGCTAAAACTTCCAGTGTGAGTGAGCTCTACCCAGTCATGGTCTAACCGCTTTGCACCTGTTAACTCATGCAGGCCTTACCTGGAGGTAGAGGGTCACACCCTGCGCGCCTCAGTGCATAGATGGGTTACCTGCCCACAGTCACATGGCTGGTGGCACAGGTGGCCCCCGGCCTTGACCACCAGACTACATGGCCTGCTGAGAAGGGACAGCAACTTGGGGCGGGGGAGTATTGCACCTTTTGGGAGAGGGTGGGAGCCCATACCCCAAGGCACACTCAGACCCATCGGCTCTGCCTTAGGGTCTGTCGCTGGTCTGTCCTCGGCCAAGCCCTTGGTCAATGGTGCCTCTGGTTCGCAGTCATGCCTGCCCTCCATCCCACTGGGGGCCCCTCACAGGCTGATGAGTGGAAGCTCACAAGGGCATAGGCTGTTCTCAGTCCCCTCTGCTCCTGCTGGTTCTTGCCCTCTGGGTGAGCAGGACACAGAGTCCCAGCCCTGCAGAAGGGACACACTGAGATGCACCTGACTTCCACGCCTCCTCACCCCCACCAGCACAGCCCAGATGCAGCGGGAGGGTCTTCAGGGAGTGACCTGCTGGCCTCAGTCAACTCCATGGACGAGGGCCGTCCTTGGCCAGCCTGGCACAGCACAGGGAGAGAGACTGATGCCAGCCCCATGGTTTCCAAGTCTCCACCGTCCAGGGCTCCAAATGGCCTTGAGAAGCGGCAGCCGTGGTGTCTCAGCAGCCTGTCAGAGACCCTGCTAAAGCCGTCCTGGGGTCAGGGGCTAGGCTTCTCCCCTAACAGGGGACAGGGCACCTCGGTGGGATTTGGTGCATTGCATACTGGGTGTTTACCAAGCTTCCTGGAGTCCGTGCGAGTTTCCAGAGATAATTGCTCTAGCTGCTTCCTCCACCGTGTGCATGTGAGAAGCAGGGGAGGCAGTCTCAAAGAGGACTGTGCACGAGCTTGCCTGATCCCTCCCAGCTCCAGGAGCCCAGCCCACGGCTGCATTCAGAAAAGCCTGTGATTTGGCAATTCAGCAAAGAAAAGTCTGCTTTTAGAGAGTCCGTCTGGGGAAAGAGAATTGCGGAAGACGACGTGCAGTGTGAGTCCATTTGTGTGAAGTCTAAAAACGTGGGCAAGCATTGCCGCCCTTTGTGGGCACCTCTATGGGTAGAAGCAAATATAGGAACAATCCACTTTGAAGTGAATTTGTTGTGGGGATGTGAGGAGGGAAGGGCTGTCGAGGAGGGAACAGAGGTGGTGAGGGTGTTTCCATCAGATTCATCATGTCCTGATTCTTGTAGAGGAGCTGGGGGCACCAGAGTTCACCGCAGTCGTCTTTGTGCCTCTTGATGTTGTGAAACTAAATTTTAAAAACTTCATCATTTAATAGGGTACCGTTTTCTAGGGTCCATGTAATTCTTTATATTTTCTTTTTTTTAAGATTTTATTTATTTATTTGACAGAGAGAAACACAGCCAGAGAGGGAACACAAGCAGGGGGAGCGAGAGAGGGAGAAGCAGGCTTCCCGCCGAGCAGGGAGCCCGATGTGGGGCTCGATCCCCAGTCTCCGGGATCATGACCTGAGCCGAGGGCAGATGCTCAATGACTGAGCCACCCAGGTGCCCCTTCTTTATAGTTTCTATAGGCTTATAAATGTAGCTATGTGCTTTGCAAACATTCTAGAAGGATGTGCTCCAAACAGAGGACATCAGTTACCTCTGCAGACATGGGCAAGAGGAGTGGTCCAGGGGATTTTATTCTGCTCAAAGAGAAGAGATCTTCCAGTTATTTGTGCAGTTAAGGTTTTATTTCTTTAAAATGCAAAGCTTAAACTAAAAGGGAAAAAAATCTAGGATTTGAAAGATTTGTGATTCTGAGCTTTGAAAAGTCAGAATGGCGATGGTTCTGTGTTTTCCTAGTTAGAACATTTGGTGGCCTGAGGACGAGGGCCTGGGCCCCATGCTGCCCCCATAGAAACGGTTCAATCGCCAGGACTCCAGAGCTCTTAGCCTGAAGGTCCTGTGACCTGAGGATCTGTGGACAGTGTGCTCCAGCTCCTTCTGTCCTACTTCTTCCCAAACGCTGTTGGCTCCTTTCACGCTGGGGACAGATGGGGGCACATGGGCTGCGGGCGCAGGAGCCAGATGCTCCCATGTGAATGTGCCTGTCAGCCAGCAGGCTGGAATTTTCCAGTCAGGGAGGGGAGTCCTGGGTGTGGGAAATTTCCCCACCCGCTCTTTCTCAGCCACTTTCCCATTCTAGTCTAGGTTGCTTCCAGGGATCCACAGTGACAAGGTGGGAGTGGGGGGTAGGACAGCGGGCATTTCCGGAGGGACCTCAAGAGTGGGTGGTAGCTGCTGCTGTCCCAATAGCAATTTCCATGGGGCCTCAGGCTCCATAATTTTTGGAAACTCCCTGACATCTGACCCATCACCATCAGAAATCAAAACAGCCCAGGTGTCCTATAAACACTTGCCCAGACTCTAGACATTTGTTTCTGAATGCTGGGGTCTTCGCCATTTGCCCTATTTTGAAATTAACAACATAACATAGAAGAAACAGACATGTAAGTTTATAAGGAAGAAGTGCCAGGAAGCAATGAATATGCAGATGGATGTCCTGCCACCTGACCTCTCCGCGTGGATTATTATCCACCTACTTGGAAATGTGCCTCTGGGGACTCACTACAAAAAAAGATCCTTGTGAAGCCCTCATGGTTGTAGAATTGTTATGTTCACATTGTAATTAAAATCTTGTGCAGGGACACCTGGGTGTCTCAGTCAGTTAAGTGGCTGCCCTTGGCTCAGGGCATGAACCAGGGTCCTGGGATCGAGTCCAGCATCCGGCTCCTTGCTCGGCAAGGAGCCTGCTTCTCCCTCTGCCTGCTGCTTCCCCTGCTTGTGCTCTCTCTCTCTCTTTCTCTCTCTCTTAAATGGATAAAATCTTAAATAAAATAAAATAAAAATCGTGTGCATTTTCAGTCAGAGGAGATGGCGGAGATAGAGGGGTAAAAGCAGGATCTGTAACATGTTAAGCCCACAGAAATATGAATTACGTCCATGACTGCCTTCTTCAGAGAGGGAAGTCCACAGTGTCCAGAGGATTTGCGTCCAGAGGGTGAATCGGGAAGCATAGAGCAGTTCTGATGTCCTTTACCACTGCCACTCAGATATGCGGCTCTCCCCCGGGTCCATACGAGACAGAGCCAGAAGACCTGGGTCCCAGTCCCACCTCCGCCACTCAGTGTTGCGCAACTTGAGGCAAGTCACTCACCTCTGAGCTCCATTTTCTCCAGCGTCAGGGAAGCAACAAAACACAAGGAGGCAGCATTCCTCCTTGCCCTAAATTTAGCAGGTCTCAGTCCAGAGAGAATAGGAAAAAGGGAATGGCCCTCTGAGCTGCCAGTGGGGGGGAGGGGGCATTCATACCTCTTCCCTCATGTAACCTTCCCAGTGAGGAAGCTTTGCGGGTGCTTAAGAACTAGCACTCGAGCCAGACACCGCTGGCATACCGCGCACCAGCTGTGCAACTTTGGGGCAGCTGCTAAACCTCGGGCTTTAATTTTCTCCCCTTAAAATAGGATGATAATCTTATCCTTCATTGAGGTTGTCATAAAATGGACATAAAAATTATATATGTATGTATATCTGAGACAGGTTTTTGGATTCCCTATTTACAGATGGGGAAACAGACTCTGATCAGTTAAGCATCAGGTAAGAAGAGAGAGGTTTGTGCATGAAAGAAAAGTTGAATCTGGGGGGGAGAAGACAGATATGGACCTTCTCAACGTCACCTCCTTGTGGCTCACCCACTCCAGCCACGCTGGCCTCCTCAGTTTTATTCAAAAACACTCTGCTCATTTCTGCCTCAGGGCCTTGATACTAGCTCTTCCCTGTGCCTGGAATGCTCCTTCCTTGGATCTTCCATTATTCAGGTCTCGGCCACATGTGCCCTCTTAGAGAGGCCTTCCCTGACCACTCCCTCTGATATAGATGTCTTCCTCCCTGTCGCCCACTATCTGCCTCCCTTCTTCATCTTGTGCTTTACTTTTTGTCCTCATCTGTACCATGTAAAATTATATATTGGACTACATGTTGATTTCCTATTTCCGTCTTGGGATGTAAATGCTATGAGAGCATTGCCTTTGTCATCACAGAGTTGCCCTTCCACAAGCAGTACCTGGCAAGCAGAAGGTGGTCAGGGATGTTTGTTGAATGAGTGAGTGAGTGAGTGGGCACCACGGCTAGACCAGAAATTCTCCCTGGCTCCAGAACATGGCTAGTACAAATAATAACAGCTGTGCCTCTGTACAGTTACTCTGTGACAAGCCCTCTTGAAATCCCTGTGATGTAGATGTCAGGATCCCATTTTACAGTAGTATCCATCGAGGCTCCCGGAAGGGAAGTGGTTTGCCCAAGGCCTTAAGGCCCTTCGGAGGCAGAGCCAGCCTTGGGATCCGTGGGCCTGCCTCCAGGGCACCAGCCTGTGCATTCCATGGCTCTCATGTCTCTGTGCCAAAGGCAGAGAAGCCACCCTGGAAAGCAGCGTTATCTCATCCCAGGCTCCGGGCAGCGCGTGCATTTTAGCAACAAGATTTCCAGGTTTCCAGCGCCAGCCAGGAAGGGGCCCCAGCGGGCTGCGGTAGCCTCGCACCCGCGCGCGGGCGCTCTCCATCGGGCGGGTGACTTTGCAGCGAGGGCGCCGCCGGGTGGCCGAGCCTGATGCTGCAGTTGTCATGGCAACGAGCGCTCCGGCGATTGGTCCAGCACGGCCGCACTACGTTGCTCCTTGGGCGCCTGGGGCGGGCGGGGAGGGAATGGGGGGAAGGAGGCTCGAGAGCGCCCGCCCCTCCTCCGGATGCTGCGAGAGCAAAGCGGGCGCAGACTCCCCCCAGCCCTCCCCTCCTCCCCGTGCTCAGCCACCCCGGATGTGCGGGAGGGAAAAAGCCCGAGGTGGTCCCAGGTAGCAGCGAGGCCGACGCCCTTGCCCAACCTGGCGACCATGGTGACTGGACGACTTCGCAGGCTTCTGGGCACGGTGTGAGCCCTGCTGTGCCCAGGGCCCCTCGGAGCCTGCTGCTGCCACCTCCTGCTCCCGCCCCAGCCTGGGCGGAGGAGCCCGCCGCCCCCGGGAATGTGACTCGTCCCTCGATTTAATTTTATTCCCTTCCACTTCTCGCCTGAGCATGCTGCCTCTCCTCTAACCACGCTGAGCCTTCCCAGCTGGAGAGAGAGAGAAGGGGAAACCTGCCCTCAGATAGGATGGCTTGCAGAAGACGCTACTTGTGAGTATATGTGGCAGGTTTATGCCTGAAACGCGGGGCCAGAGGCCAGAGGGGCCCCAGCTGAGCTTGGAGCTGGAGTGGGGGCTTGGTGAGGGCAGGGGTGGGCTGCCATCGCAGGTGGCTTGCAGGGGGAGCTGGCCACCAGGCGGAGGGATGTCAGTGTCTGTCCCCTGTAACGGAGGTATTTGTTGGTGGCGACGAAGAGAAAAAGGCTGTTAGTCAGCAGGTCTCCATTGGGCTATGAAATTCCTTATCTCTGAGGGCAGGTAATCCCCCCAAATCCATATACAAGGTCTTCAATGCCACTTCTTCCATTTCGGGTTTTAGTAGAACCCGCAGCATGCCTATCAGAAAAAGCCTCTTGTGCCGGCTCATTCGGCTCATTCGTGACCAGCGCTTCAGCCATGCCTGGTGCAAGGTTGGGGTGGGGACAGGATGTTGTGTCCTCCACAGACAGGTGGAAGTCCAGCCCGCCGTCTTGAGCAGGGGGCATTGGTGTCCTCCTGGGCCACACAGGTGTTCTGTGGGCCAGTGGCAGAGCACTCGTCTGCTGGGCCTATAGCCAGCAGCAGAAGCTGTTAAACTCAGCACGGGGTGGTGACATCACAGGTCCGAGTATTTATGGAAACCCAAGCCCGTGCTTCATTAAGCTAGGCTTCCCGGAGGGCCTGGGATTAGAACGCCAGCTTCCCTCTCAGCTCTCTGGGGCTCTGTACCGTGCTGTTCTGGGGTGAGCAACCTTTGGTCTCTGGCCTTGCGGGATATCTCCTCTGCGACTTGAAACTATAGGGGTGAGACAGCTCCACATCTCCACCTGCCAGAGACAGGCTGCCCAGTGCCTCAGCTGTTCGGGGCTGTTCGGTGACCTCAGACTTTGTCAGGTTAGAGAACCAAATTGGACCCTCTTGGGCTGGTCTCAGTCCCCAGGGCTAGAAAGGAGAGGCCTGGAGTATTATGTAGGGGACATCTTGGGAGCCACTCAAAGGCCTCGGAACCCTATAGCATGACAAGAACCTGCAGAGCTGCGAGTTAAGCAGAACCCATCCCTGTCCGGGGAGGGATAGCTTCTCTCTAAAGGAGAGTGAAGGAAAATAAACATAATTCTTGCTGCTGTGCCAGCAGGCCCAGACAGGAGCTGCAGGGGGCGATGAAGGTGGCCCATGTCTATGGTTGCTGTGATGTTCATTTGCTTTTTTGTGGAAAAGCCCACAGGTTGATTTGTTGATGTGAGCAGAACACCCTGGCGTTCTCACTCCCTGTGACAAGGCCCCAGCTATATTTTTGGAAACAGATAGTAAACCCTTCCCCGGCATGGCACCTCTGCCACTGTTGCTGGGAATAGGTCCTCCCGAGGCAGCCCTCTTCTTCCTGCCACACCTTTGCCTCGGCTCAAGAGCTACTAAAGCCGATCTGCTCGTGATTAGTTGCCATAAAAATTCTACCACTCATCCCAACACTGGCAGAGGCTCATCCCATCTGCCAGGAGCCCTGGACCGTCACCCTAACACATAGCCCTTGGCAGGTCTGTGCCCTAGAGAGCCTGTCCTGCTGCTTGCCTGGGAGAGGAGCTGAGCCAGTGCTGGGGGGAGGCCTCTGGCGGGGGGGCGCTCTGTGTCCCCTGCCTCTCATTCATGTGGGTCTTTTTATACTTCTCCAGCTCTCAGGCTCCCATGGCCTTGAGCCATCACATCCAGGCTGTTCCCCCAGGTGCTGCCTCCAAACCTATGGGTACCGGAGGTTGGAGCTAGGGAGCAGAGGGCAACTGGAGAGGAGCCATTGCCCCCATGGTTTTTATATAAAGATTGGAGCCCCAGAGTTGGCCTGCATGAAGAGGGCACACAGTGGGTCCCGAGGGTGTGCGTTTGGTCCCTCACCTCCCCCTCACCTGGAACTTTGGCTGTCCCAGCACCTTGTGCTCAACCTTTGTTCCCAGGGCTTTTGATGTGGTAGAGGGTGAGGGGATTAGGGACCTAAGTATCTCTAGCTATTTAACTTTCAGGAAACTCAAGCACGGTAGCGTCTAGCCGACACACCGCTGCACTTTTGGGTTCCAGAGCCTTCTCTGCCCCATCGGCTCTCACCAAGTGCTATAAAATGGGGTATTGTTGATATCACCTTATAGAAGAGGAAACTGAGGCTCAGGGAGGATATAGCTGAGCCGAGGTCACATGGCTGTTTCCTGCTGACTATTGGGCAGCAGTATACCTCCCCCATTATGCCACAGGCCAAAGCTAACAGACTCACTCCAGTGTCCCCGTGCGTGGCAGGATCAGGGTGTCTCGAGTCCTCCATTTTCTTGTCCTTCAACCTCTAGGTCATGTGGAGTGGGCCCTAAGAGAGTGTTACAGAATTTGGGCTCTGTCTGAGAATGGGCCTGGGGGCTCGGTCACTTCCAGCAGTGGCACAGCAAACCGAATAAAGGCCGACAACGAAAACAGGAGATTTCTTAATGAAATGGGGGGGAAATCATGAAGCCTCCAAGAATCAGCTCCTTAATCAAACTTGCTAACAACTGAGGTCATTACCATACTGACAGTTTAATTAATGGTGTCTTAATTAAGGTCAGCCCCCTTCTGACTGTAACTATGCGTAGCTCCGTAACTGCCGCCGTCTTACAGGCATGTCACATCCTGCTTGAACACGAGAAGTTGGATTCCATGCAAACACTGAAGTTTGCAGTGAGTGTGAAATTCGGAGCTGCTGGGGGACGTCGGGGGCTGGAGGGGGGCAGTCTCCTGCTCATGCATTCATTCACTCTTCCTGGAACTCCTGTGACCTCTCTCTCCATTCCTCCAGGGTTTGGCTTCCAGCACCAAATCTAGCTTATGGATCCCACCTTCGCTGGTACAGCATGGTCTCCCTCTGCCCACCGCTGTGTCCCTTGTTGGTGGACGGGTTCAACTTCACCACTAGAATATCGGCCATACCAGGGCAGAGAGACTGACAAAAAGGCGAGGGCATATAGCAATTGCTCAGTAAATCTTTGGTGAATGAATGAATGATGGCTCTGTGCCAGGCACTGCCCTAAGCAGAAAGGCCTATTGCTGAGTAAGAAATAGCTTCTGCCTTGTGGGAGACTGCCAGCTGGTGGGAAGAACACACATGAACAGACAGTATCAATGCAGAGTGCCAAGGACCGGGACGGAAAGATGGCCCGGAGACAGGGAGGGCGGCCGCATCCTACAACAGACCTGTAGGATGAACGGGAGAAAAGGGCACTCCGGGACACAAATGTTAAGTCACAGTTACAGGTATTGCTAGCATTAGCTCATTTGACCTTCACAGTAACCCTGGGAGGCGCGGCTGTTATCCCCAGTCTACTGAGAATGCCACTGAGTTGCCAATAATACCCCTGGTGATGCAGGGGGTAGAGTGGGTCTTGAAGCTGAACCCCAAAGCCCAGCTCTAGCGCTCTGTTAGACTGAAGGCTTTTACTTGAAGTATTTATGTCTGCCCTGAGCCCCAAGTGTGCGGGACAAGATGGTGACAGGTGACACTGATGCTGTGGGCAGGACTCAGGGCAGGAGGCATCTGGAATGCCCCAGAAGGGGCTCTCTCTGCAGGCAGTGGGTTGTGGGGAGCCATGGAGGCTCCTGATAAGGGGTGGGGACCATGGTTACATCGCTGGACTGTGGGGGAAGTTGAGGGGAGGCTAGACATGGCTCTCAACTGTCCTTTTCCCATGTCCATAGCAGGGCACACGTGTCCCCAGAGAACAGTGACATCCCCTAGGATGTCAGGTCCCCTCAGACCTCCATACTGCATCTGGATGGCCAGGAATACTGCAGGGGAAGTAAGAAGGAGTGTGCTCTGCTCCCTGCGGGTCTGTGGATAGCGGGAACTAGGGAGCCAGGACGCTCCTGAGAGTGCCCCTAGGTCATGGTCAAACTGGTTTTGTTGTGGCCAACAGGGGCCATGTTGTTGCTGGGTGCTGACTAAGTACCCACTAGGCCCATTCGAGGCCCCACTTTCCCTTGTATGCCTCATCCCACCTGCTATCTCTCCCCCTCCCGCTCACCCCTGTCGCTGCGTCTCTGAGGCCCTGGCCCTCCCATTCCATTGCCATCTTTGGGCCAGCCACGTCATTGGGAAGCAGAGAGGTAAGGTCCTCTCTTGCTGGTTGCCAGCTAGGCTGGCCCACTCGGGCGGCTGGGAGGAGAGAGGCCAGTGGCTACGAGAAGCAGAAGCTGCATTTCAGACATTCCGGCTCTTTCACACGTGCAGTTCTGTCTGTTCCACGCGGTCACCGTGGGCTCATAGTCCAGGCACTCTAGAGGCAGCAGAAGCCCAGAGCAGTGGTAACCGAGGCCACATAGGCCTGAGGAGCGGTGGGGTGGCCCTGCTCGCACACTCCCCTTCTCTGGCTCTGTGGTCGCCTGGCCCCTCCTGCTTCTCTGGAACCCTCCCCCACTGCACACTGGGATGAGCACAGAGCTTGTCCCTACTGGTTCCTCCACCAGGAATGCCCTTTCTCCCCCTTCATCACGGGCCTAAATCAAACTCATGCCTCTTTCTCGACTCCCCCAAGCAAACTGGTCCCCACACTGAGCCCCTGCCTGCCTGGTGTTCCCCTTTGCCACTGTGCAGGTCCCCTCCATTATCGCCAGCTTGTGGTCTCCATCTCCCCCAGCACACTGGGGGCTTCCCAGGCAGAGCCCCACCTCTGTTTCTCAGCACCCCTGCAGGCCCTGGCCTAGCAGAGCACCAACAACCTTTTCTTAATGGTGGTAGTAAAAGGATGCCTGGGTGGCTTAGTTGGTTAAGCAACTGCCTTCGCTGATTATGGTCCCAGAGTCCTGGGAGAGTCCCATGTGGGGTTCCTTGCTCGGCGGGGAGCCTGTTTCTACCTCTGCCTGCCACTCCCCCTGCTAGTGCTCTCTCTGACAACTAAATGAAATCTTTATAAAAAAGTCATGGTAAAATAGACATAATGCAAAATTTACCATTTTAACCATTTTTGAGTGTGCCCTTCAATGGCATTAAACATATTCACATTGTGGTGCAACCATCACCACTGTCCATCTCCAGAACTTTTCCATCTTCCCAAACTAAAACTCTGCCCCCATGAAACAAGCTCCCCGCCCCCCACCCCCACCCCTGGTCCCGGGAAGCACCACCCTACTTTCTGTCTCCAGGACTGTGACTGCTCCGGGGACCTCGTGTAAGTGTGATCATACATTGTGTGTCCTTTCCTGACTGTCCATGCTATAGCCTGTGTCAGAACTTCCTCTCTTTTCAAGGGCGAGCAACATTCCATTGTCCCCATTGTACAGGCGGCCCACATGTTCATTCGTTTCCCCATCAGTGTTATCGTGAATAACAGTGCTCTGAACATGTGTGTGCTGATATCTTTTCAAGACCCTGCTTTGTTTCTTTCGGATATATTTTCTCCGAAGTGGAAATACTGGTTCGTATGGTAATTCTATATTTAATTTTTTGAGGAACCACGGTACTGTTTTCTGCAGCGGCCGCCCCATTTTACATTTCCACCCACCGGAGGTGGTGGGGTTCCAGGTTCTCCACTTCCTCACCAGTACTTGCTGTTTTGTGTTTGGGATTTTTTTATAGTAGCCATCCTCACTGTGGGAAGTGGTCGCCCAGTGGAGCAACCTCTCCTCTTCCCGATGGAGTGCTCAGCCCGAGGGACCCCTGGCATTAACTCAGGAGGGCTGGGGGGTCCAGTTGGACACCCACCGGGGCCTCCACTGACTTCACTGGGGTGTCTGTCCCAGGCCAGAGGGGGCGTTAGGGGGCTCTGAGCCCCCCACCCAGAACCTAGTCCTCCAGGGGAGCTTTGGAGGCCCTTTGGGGGTGACTGGCATACAGTAGGTGCTCAAAACTTTTTAATCACAAAAGCAATACCGGCTTTTCTCTATTTTTGGGTGATTATTTATTCATGTACTTGAGAAAGAAATCACCCACGTGGTACAAAAATGTCTGTACACAGTGCAAAGTCAGACCCCTCCTTCCTTGCCCGACCCCTAGAGGCCACCACTGTGTCCGCTTTCTTTGGGTCCTTCAAAGAAGCTCGGCATATGTGCCCATGTGCTTTCTTGTTGAAGTGTGTCAGCTGCCAAGCCGGCAGTTCTGGATTTAAGCCAATTAAAAGCTGAATTTGCAGGAGGGGGGCTCCAGGGGGCTCAGTCAGTGAAGCGTCCGACTCTTGATTTCAGCTCATATCATGATCTCAGGGGCATGAGATTGAGCTCCGCATCACGCTCTGTGCTCAGCACAGTGTCTGCTTGGGATTCCCCCTCTCCCTCTGCCCCTCCCCCGGCTCGTGCTCTCTCTAAATAAATAAATAAAAATCTTATGGGGGAAAAAAAAGCCCAATTCAGGGGACATGGAGACTAACTTAAAGAAGGCAGCCATCTCCTTCTGGTGGGAAGCCCCAACCGGCCAGTTCCACATAGCTTCACCATCACCAGGAACAGCATGCAGGTGGAGTGCCCAGTGTGGGGACAGAGAGTGAGTGTGGGGGGCTTTCAGCAACGATGCCCTGCCTCCCTGTGGAGGTGTGGGCGGGCACTCCGGGGCACGTGAGGAGAGGGGTCTGGCCGGCAGGGGCCAGAGGGGGTAGCTAGTGCCCGGCAGTGTGGGCAGCAGGCCTACACAACCAAGAACCTGTGAAAGTCTAACTGCGTATTCATAGGAGTGAAAATCCATGCACAGATAACTGAGCCTGGGACCTCGCTCCATTTGACATCCAAACTACAAAATGCGTTTCTTATGTTTTTGATATACACTGCGTTTTCCAGGAACATGACTGCTCTTCTCGCAGTCAAGGGAAGATCAGACTTTGATAGGCTCGGAGCGCTGCCAAGAGCTGTCACCGAGGACACCCCCACCGCCATGGCAGCGGCTGCTAGCAACCCCTGTATCCCGCCTGGGTGGGAGCCACTGCCACCTAGAGAGGCAGGCGACGGACTTCCCCACGATGCCCTGTGGGATAGCCAGACCCACCGCCATCACGCCTGGTGTCCCTTCTCTTCCTTACGGTTAATTTCCTTCTTTGCTCTCTGGATTGTTAGAGTGAGGGCATTCCGTTGACTTTTGTTGTGTAGATAGCTGTCATGGATGAGCTTGATGTTGTAACAGAGAAGGCTGCCGCACAAGGTTAGGATTTAAGGGGCGGGGCGGGGGCGGCAGTTGGACCAGGAATCGCTGTAGCATGACTCGTCTGTGAAGGTGCGTGTATGAACCCGCAGGCATGATAGGAACCCATGGAACTGAGCACACATGGGCACAGGTGCACATGCATGCGCGCATGCTCCCACAGGGGCACGAGGAGGAGTAACGCGGGAGATCAAGCATGGCGGACGTCATGATGTCAGTAGGCAATGCTGTTGTCCTACACGTTTGTGAAACATCACCGCCGAGGAAGATCTTTACATCTTATGTAAACAGGACCTCTCTGTATTATTTGCAACAACTACAAGTTGAATAGATACACAAGTGAATCTATAATTGTCTCAAAATAAAAAGGCTGATTTTTTTTTTTTAGATTTTTTTTTTTATTGTTACTAATTTTTTTTTTTCCAGTGTTTCAAGATTCATTCCCCATTCCCCACACCCAGTGCTCCACGCTTTAGGTGTCTCCAGTACCCACCACCAGGCTCTCCCATCCCTCCACCCCCCTCCCTCCAAGTCCCTCAGTTTGTTTCTGTGTTCAAAATCTCTGTTGTTTCGTTTCCCTCCCTAGATTACCCTAGTTCCCATTTGCTTTCCTTCTGCCACTGTCCTCCAGTTTGCCCCTCATGCACCGCAAGTAAGTGAGACCATGCGATACTTGACTTT
>PITA01000983.1:0-60817 GCA_004023965.1 Spilogale gracilis
CCTGGGGAAGAAGACAATAGCTGTGAAAGACTTCACGATCTCACCCTCACCATTGCACTCCCCAATGACAGAAAGTTAAGAAAACAACCAAATGTGTGCTTCAGAAAAATGCCTAGTCAGGTAGTTGTTTCACCCCTGCCTGTTGAACATTTGGGTCAACCGATGCAAGTGTTAAAGCTGTGTTCAAACCAGAAAAAATAAAAATAATAAGCTGTCAGAATAATTACTAAGAACATGCAAGGATTATACAAAGTAAACTGCAGCCTGCAAAAAAGAGAATTGCATGTTAGCTAATTGTTAATTTTAGCAATCGTAGTGGCTAATTACCACGGCACACATTGACTATTAGCTTGATGCCCCGGCACCTGCTTTCTCCAATGAACAGATTTCTTCATCGCTAGCACAGGAGCAAAATGTGTAATTATTGGCCATCATTGGGGCGATTTTTCAGTGATTCTTTTGTGTGATGTGAATAAAGCATAATGACATATTTTATTAGAGGGCAAATAGCTGTTTGTTAATGGAAATGATTTGAAATCCAAAAAACGAGAAGCTAGGAGCATGTTTTCGGTATCAGCGTGAATTCAAATGTATTTTCTTTTAACTCTTTATAAAAGGAGCATAGAAATCAAATCTAAACTGAGTATAATATATTTAATGATATGTACAAACACAACATTGATTAATTACCTCAAATGCTTTCAGTGCTACACCATTTATTTTGTTTCAGTCGTGTATCAAATTTTAGTATTTCATATTTCAATTCTTATTTCTTGGTTCGAGAGTCTTGGTGAAGCTGGCCTGCGTCACACCTCATTTCCTGGAGAACTCTCTTTTTATTGGTATACGTGGCACTTGCAAAAAGTGCTCGAAAAATCTAGGCTTCGTTGCTTTGAGAGCTGGGCACACCAGTGTCTCCCTGATGAGCATGAATTAGATTAT
Organism: Spilogale gracilis; assembly: GCA_004023965.1. Lineage (NCBI taxonomy): Eukaryota > Metazoa > Chordata > Mammalia > Carnivora > Mephitidae > Spilogale > Spilogale gracilis. The sequence continues at coordinate 943 of PITA01000983.1, forward strand.
CAACACCCAACTGTCAGGCACCGGGTGGATTGTACATTGTAAATACGTTGCCCTGAAGACAAGACTGGAACTCTTTCAGACTGGAAAATGACATTCTTTTCTCTTTCATGACACAATTAATAGATCTACCCCCAGGAGCCTATCAGAGAATAAAAGCAATGTCTGTCTTCCTCTAAGACATATGAATGATTATACATGGGTAGGGGCATGTGCTCACACGCGCGCGCGCGTATGTATTTACTGGAAAACTTTGCTTCTACTGGCAATGATGCAACACAAGAAATAGGGGTTTTTTTCTTTCTACTTTGTTTCTGACAAGGTTCTCAAACCACTCTCTGCCTCCCATTTTCTCCCCGACACCCCCACACCCCACAAACCCAACACAACTATTGTAATTTTATAATGTGATAATAATTCTAAATAGCGCTATGGAGCTTAAGTCTAAAGTTCTGTGGAACTCTTACATGAAAAAGCAGCATTTGAGAACGGATTGATGAAGAATTAAAATTCACATGATCCCCAGATCCCTGTCATCTTGATTAATAAGCTCAGGGGAGAAAAAGCAGGTTTGAAGAGAGTGTTTCATTCCACCACGTGTTTACACCTTATTTGTATTTCTAACTCTGAACACTCTGTGCTGAATTCCTCTTAAACCATGACATGGAAAACGGTGCCTCTTGTTCTCAACAGGAAAGATGAAAGGGCAGCGCTGGGGCTGTGTGTTTCCCAGCTTTCGCCACTCCGTCCCACTCTGAGGCTCAGTTATGAAAGCTGTGTATTTGCCGAGGTCACTGGAAGGCAGCACACCTCTGTTTTCTGAGGGTGGAGGACTCGCTCCTCATCGCCAGACTTATTGTTTTATTACCACTGTTTACCAACAGGGAGAAACCCCCTTGAATGGGCACTTCCTTTCTTACCACAGGCTTCCCCACTATTTTAAGATGTAGATAAGTTCAGTATTCAGGTTCACTGTTTGACCCATTAAACTGGTATTGAGGTATAATTTGTGTGTTTTCCCAGTACCGTTGCACATAGAATGGGGTTCATTTCCACACGTTTGAATAAATTTATCCAGTTCAGTGAACCTGTTGTGAAGCTCAGCAGAACTCAGTAGGTGGCTTTAAAGTCCTGTAATTAGCCCATTACAGAAAATCTGTACTTTGGATTTTTGCACATTGGTTAATAAGCATAACATGCTTCATATATAAATAACATTACCTTAAATGATGCAATATAAAGGAATTAAAGGCCAATGGAGTTAAACAAAATACTTGAAAGAGACCTCAAATTAGCATGTTTAATTCCAACTCACTGCACAGGAAAAGCCTCTAGCTCTTACTGTACCGAGTCCACACGAGCTTAGAATAACATGCACGGCGCCCAAGGTGCCGGGCTCCCCAGGCACGCATCCCACCTGCCTCTCGTCAACTCTGGGAAGCTGAGGCTAAGTTTACCTTTACCTCATTTCCTTTCATTTCTGATCAAGGAAAAGGAGACAAAGTGGGGGTGGTGGGGTGGGGCGGCAGAAAAAAATACTTCAGCCCAGCCGTGACTTCCTGGGATGGTATTTGCATGATCACCTCTCCTAATGGAAGAGGGGAGTGGGCCTGGCTCCGCCTTCCTCTTGGCTTTTCTCACTCACGTCTGTTTGACTATCTCTTCAAGGTGACATACGGCACGAATGTCATATATACCGGAGCTTACCTTTACAGTTTTCATCTATTGGAAACCCATGCCTTAAACGGCTCTGCGTCATATTGCCTCACTCTGGCCTATTTGAAAATGCTTTTTCACCTGTCTGTGGAATGAAGTTATATTTCCATATATAGGGTAACAGTAAAGCAACCCCATTCCTATGAATTTAAGGACAGATACACACCTAGATGGAGTCACACTCTAGCTGTATCACCAATAATCAAAAAATGTTGAGCTACGACTCACCCTAGAATGTAAACTCCATGAAGACAGAGTCCTGCTGGCTTGTTTCCCTTTCAGTTCCCCTCTCCCAGCACAGTGCGTTCATTCATTTATTCATCAGCTATTTACTGAGTACCTTCTGCATACCAGGTACTGCAACAGGTTTTGAAGATACAGTGGTAAATAAAAGAAACCCCAAATAAAAGAAACCAGCCAATTGGCCAGAAATCAACCCTGCAAAATTAACTCATCAAATAATCCATTTATTGAGTCACTGATTTGTCAAATTTACCAAATAATGTGTTCCTTTTAACGATTTACTTGTATGATTTACTGTAATGATTTGATGATTTCTTGTACAATTTACAACTCCTCACTGATCAGTTTTCTTTTGCTTTTTATAGCAGCATTCTGAGACATTTTAATTTGTCAAAAGCTAAAGGTAGTTTACTTCTCTTAAAGATGGTTTATATACATTAAATATTTCATAGTCTATCCAAAATTTTAGTTTTTTTCTTTAGAGATGTTCAATCTTTTATGGATCTCTTTTTAAAGTGTTTTATAGTTTTGTCAACTAGTTAGCATCCTTAGGATTGTTTTTGTCTACTTTCTAAGAGAAATGTTGGACTTAGTGTATGACATTGTAGCTTCCTTATCTCCTAGTTCATTTTCTGTTGTAGCTATCTTTTAGCAGCTTTAGAATTTTTAGCCCATCTTTTAAATCCTTTTGTTTTGTTTTGGTTTTTTTGGCAAATTCTAGTTTTATGGTAATATATAAATCAACTTTGAAATTTTATCATTCATTTAATTATACCAGTCCCTTCGGAGTCTCCTCACTTCCTTTATGGATCTTTGAACGTGTTTGCCTTTTCATTTCAAATCCTCTACCCACATACAACCAGGTATAAAAATACCTCAGTTTCTCCTTGCTAGAAAATAAAAATTGAGCATTTCCTCTGCACCTTCTTGTGATTTCTGTGACTTTCTAATTTGTTTTTCAAATTATAAACATAATTAGTGTTCTTTTTTCAATTGCTTGATGGCATGGTGGACTTAATTTTTCTTTCTCATGATTTTTAAATTTCCACATTACATCTGGGATGAGATTGTTTCAGTTGATGTCATTTTCCCCTGTCTTTCTTCGTGTCATTTAGAATTTCTGTATAAGCATTGTTTCAGTCTTTTACCAATGCCTTCAGTGGCTTATCAGCCTTGATTTTATATGACTAGCAATTAATGCCTAAAATCTCTGCAAGTCATGTTGACTTAGCTGCTCCAAATCCTTCTTTAACAATTTCATACCTGAAGGAATGAATGTTAGAATCAGGGTACTAATCTTAACTTAAAGTTAACTTAAAGTTCTAACTTAACTTAAAGTTCTAACTTAATGTTAGAATCAGGGTACTAATCTTAACTTAAAGTTTGGTTACTGAAAAAAAAAAGTTGGGCTACTGATTATTAAAGACATTTTTCTGAATATTAAATGTGTTCTCTAAGGGCGCCTGGGTGGCCAGTCATTATGCAACTGCCTTCGGCTCAGGTCATGATCCCAGGAATCCCCAGATCAAGTCCCACATGGGGCTCCCTGTTCAGCAGGGATTCTGCCTCTCTCTGACCCTCACCAACTTGTGCTCTCTCTCTCAAATAAATAAATAAAATCTTAAAAAAAATAATAAACATAGTCATTATGTTTTTTTAAATATGTATATATATACTCTAAAGAGATAAGCCATACTGTGTCCTTTAGCTGTTAACAATCGAACATTCCTTAAAATGTTTTTTGAGGACAAAATTAAAGCTTCACAGAAATCATCCAAAGCTGTTAGAACATTCTATCTAATACAATTTGCTGTATAATTTATAAACAGAAAAATAATCCAGTCTGTTAACAGGTACATTGCTAAATGTGGCGAAGTGTCATTCAGAAAACCAAATCTCAGAAAATTATTTTTATAAGTGACTCAGTGCTAAAACAAAAACGAAAAACCCAAAATATAGCCCCTGCTTTCATGGAGCTCACAAGTGAGGGCGATAGGCATTAATCCAGGAAATCCATTTCGTAGGTTAATGATGCCATGAGGGTGTATCTGGGGGAACTGAGCTCATTAGGGAGGCCAGTGTTGAAGAGTAAAGTTAACCAAGTGAAGCTGGGTGATAGTGGCCTTCCAGAAAGTGAGAAAAGTCTGTGTATGGCCTCGGGCCTAAAGCAGGTACATGAGGCCTCTACAACTGTTGAATGAATGATCTGTTGTGAGAGCCTTCAGATACTCCCAACTCTCTCTCAAAAGGTGGCCCTCCTTGAATCCTAGGGGTCCTTCTACCTGCCTCCCTCAGAGTGTGCCTGGAAGGCCTGTTCAGCTAAGACCAGCAAGGAGCACATCGGTGCGCCCTCTCACCCATGCACATGGAAAGCTTCTCTGCCCCTCATCCCACCCTCAATCCTGTGCTTTTCCCAGAAGCAGGTGTTGAAGGAGTACAGGCAACTTTTGGGCAGTAGCTGCAGACGTTGTCAGCCATCATCAGCTCTCCAAAGACTAACATTCCTGGGTGAGCTTCGCCCTAAATAACCCAGTAGGATGTCAGCCCTCTGAACACCTGCTGAATTCCAGGCTTGTTTTCTCAGAGCTTCTCTGATCAGCGGGTGTTAGAGTCCAGAAACTAACCCCCGAACTGCAGAATCAGAATTTTAGGAGAGGAGATCTAGGTGTATGTGGGTATATGCATTTTAATTAATTAATTAGTTAGTTAGTTAATTAATTTTAGTAAACTCTACTCCCAACAGGGAGCTCGAACTTGACCCAAGATCAAGAATCACATGCTCGTCCAGCTGAGCCAGCGAGGTGCCCTTGGGTATGTGCATTTTAACAACTCCTGGCATCCCATTACTCTACACCCTGAATTTGAGAACTGCTAGTACAAATGCAAAATAAATTAACTTGAAGAGAGTATAATGGTGCGTTTATCACATGGAGTTTTACCAGTTTCTCTGAATAAACTGTTTAGTCTTACTCTCTCCCGTATTTCGGGACACGTGTGTCAGGTGAGGGGCACCACTCTTCTGTCTCTTGTAAGACCAGGCAGAAGGCTTCCCCGAGAGCTGGCTTTCTGGACTCCACGTATCAGCATGGATTCACCTTGCACACCCTGGGCCTTGTGGTATTTGGGGCTTCCGGTCCAGAGCCACAACTCCCACGTGCCTGGGGGATCCTGTCTGTCACCCCTCAGTCCACCTCCCTGGTGTAAGCCCAATTTGTTACTTAGTTGTGTGGGAGCGCCCTCCATCAGAAGTGAAGAGAAACGGGTTGTGCCTTCAGTCAGCCTCTTTTCCTTCCATCATCATCCCCCACAGAACCCTGCATAAAATTAGATAGAGATGTGATCTCAGTCAGTTAGCTTTGGTTGAAAATGGTGGTTTTTGTGGACGCCCTGTGCCTCATTGCCTATAGCCCCTCGAGTTTGTTTTGCTGTTGGTAAGCAGCTCCCGCAGAGGTGTACCCTGCCACTTCGGCTAAACAAGGCCATGAGAAGTTCACTAAGGAAACTGTGGAGCTGGAAAGAAGGAATAGGATTAAGAGCTCAGTTTATGGATCTAAACACACCTGAGGCCTGATTTTGCTCTTTCCCAGAATTATAATGTAATCTGGGAAAACCCCCTAACATTCTAAGGGGCCAGATCCCTCAGCTCAGTTCCCTCCCAGTCATATGCGGGTAACAATAGTTTCCCCCTCGTATGGTGTTGTAAGGATTCAACAAGACAGTGTTTGCAAAATCTTTAGCACAGTTCCCAGCACAAAACATTCAAAAAAAAAAGTGTTAATCACCTTTTATTGTGTGAGGTTTTTAAAATGTATTTTTAATAAACTGACTTTTTCTGCCAGATAAGAGAATGGCAAATAAACATGCCTGAAAGAAGCTATGGTCAGTTAGAGCTTATCTACCTTTAACGAGAAATGAGATGAAGAAAGAAATCCCATGATGGCACCCCATATTTCTCATCAACTCTTTTGCCATGGGAGAGGAGGCACTATAAGAACCTGGACATTTCTCCAGGCACAACAATGAGACACAACAAAAGCAAAATGAACTTTATGTGAACCTTTACGTTTTGGGACTTTGGACAAATGTAAAAAAATCGGGCTCAACAGAGCATAAGTATCAAGAAAGAACTGGGGAGGGGTAAATTTATATTGTAGTTGCTCAATATAACGGAATTGGGTTTTTTTTATATGTTTACAATATTGAAAGAAGGAAAAACGATATCAAAGCCTAGGGCACTGGTCCAAGTGGGGAGACCCTCTGACAAGTCTCCTCTGCATATGTTCACAGCCTTCATTCTTAATATGTCTCAAAAGCTTGTTCTGGTATCTTTCCAGATTTCCAGAGTCCTACACCAGGGAAATGTCCAGAATGACACAAGTAAGAGAATCATCATTGTCCCTTCAGGACAAGGAAGAGGCAAGCCCCGTCCACTCAGGGTATTAGGCAGATTTTCTTTTTACCTCTCAAAGATTCACAGCATTAGCACATTTGAAAAATACTTTAGGGGCGCCTGGGTGGCCGAGGCAGTTAAGTGACCGACTCTTGGTTTCTGCTCAGGTGGTGATCTCAGGGTCATGAGGTGGAGCCCTGCGAGGGCCCTGTGCTCAGCGGGCAGTCTGCTTCAGGCTCTCTCCTCCTCTCTCTCCACCCCTCCTGGCTGTACTCGCCCTCTTTTTCTAAAATAAATAAATGAAACTTTAAAAAAAAAAGCACTTCAATCACACTAATGTATACTCAGTCAGGAGAAACGGATTTTTATCGATGACACGGTATCTCAGTAATCCAAGGTTAAGATAGAGTAAACTGTGTTTTCTAAGTATGTGGCTGAACTCACTCTGACGGCTCCACATGTGGGTGTGCTAGAGCTTCTGATAGCGCACTTCAGCCTGTCAGCTCTGGGCTGTGTTGAGAAGAAACAAGTAGCTAACGTGTGGTAGAGACGCATAGTCAACTAGTCATTCATTTAACCAGCTTTTATTGATCACTTCCTATGTGCCAGGCCCCACTTAGGCCGTGGGGATACACAGATAAATGAGATCTTGGCTCCTGCCCTTATGTTGTACACAGTCCAGTGATGAAGGCAGAAGTGTTTCCAGTCATTAGAGACAGTGAGATATGTATTAATGAAAGTAAGCTGATTCCTCAGAACTTGCTCAGGTTACAGGAATAATGCCAGAACTTTCTCATATAGTTAAAAATAAGAAGGATCCATCATCGTCATCATCACCACTGTTATCAGCAAGATCCCTGGCCATTATGCACAGGTGAGTATGACAGGGTGTCACATTCAAAGGGGGCACTAGTCACTTTGTAGACATCATCGATTGATCTGTACATTTATTAGGTAATTTTAGATACATGGGAAAGGGATGACTTTTTCTAATAAACACAAAGGACATCACGTGGCTCTTGATAGTCATGCCACAATGGTACCATTTTTCTTTCCATTAGGCACTTAATCATTTCATCTTAAGGATTAATCGTGTGAGGAAGGCATTATTTTTCCCAACCTACAAGTGGGGAAACTGCAGCTTACAAAGATTACACAGCTTGTTTAAGTTCACATAGCTCCATATGTGCAATGTTTATGAGTGAGGGTTGGTTAAAAACCAATTCATATTCCAATTTGCTTTACCCAGCGGCCCTGGGGGTAGCAAAAGATCCCAGCTGGGTTGCAGCCTAGTTTGTTTCTGTTTCAGACAAAGCAAAGGCACCAGAAATTGCCTGTCTGGAAACTTAGAAGAGTATCAGGAAAACTCAATGCTGTGTTCCAGAAAATAGATTAGGTCATTCCTGGAATGTTTACATTTCTTTAGTTGTTTGTAACTCTTTACCATATATAATAATGGATCACTGAGCAGAATCTTGTTGGTAAAAGCTGTTCAGTCAAGAGATATTTATTGATTGAATGCTTACAATGTATAAGGCACTGGAATTGGTTTAGACATGAATCCTAATCCCAAGAAGTCTACAGTCTAGCAGGGATGATAAAATGTACGTAAATTACTGTGAGGTAGAAAGATCAATTGCTCTCATGGTTCTGAAGAGGAAGGGCTTCCTTCTAAGTAGGGCAGCAGAGATGGCCTCGAGGAGGAAAGAACGTTTGACCTAGGTCTTGAAAGAGGAGAGGGAATTGGGCAACCAGAAGTAGGAGTGAGGAGAAGATCCTGAAGGAAGAGGCTCATCCCCAGTAAAGACAGTATGTAAGAGAGCAAGAATAGATATGGGAAATGGGCAGTCATCCAGGGCGAGTCCTCTGTGCTGCCGTTTCCCAAGGAAACTCTAGGAGTTCTCTTGGGACTTCCCTTGGGTAACAGGAAAAGAAAGGTTGTTTTTTGGTGTAGACACTCAAAACAAAACAGGCAGTAGCCCCTACATTCCATTTTGGGAAGAGCAAGGTTGTACCTTGGTAAATGTTCCAGGTGAAAATATTGTTATTATATGTTATAGCAGAGGTATAATAAAACTTCCAATGATGCTGAGACTAACAGTTCAATATATGATGGATTTTCACTATGTGTGTCATCTTTTTTTTTTTTTTTTTTAATGAACTGTGAAGCTCCCTGTTGACCTCTGGGGGAATGGTGAAGGTTTCTTAGAGGATCATAATGACATTAAATATCTTTTTTTTTTTTGAAGATTTAATTTATTTATTTGACAGAGTGAAACACAGCTAGAGAGGGAACACAAGCAGGGGGAGTGACTGAGCAGGGAGCCTCATGGGGCAGACGCTTAACAACTGAGCCACCCAGGCGCCACTGACATGAAATATCTTATGCAAAGAATTATCTATGTGATCGCCATGGCCAGAACATTATTCTTTAATAACAGCAACATGAAAACACAATTGACATTTCTTTCTGTTTTAACATACCAATACCTTTACTCATGTAGTTATATATGACACTTGCATATACCCCACAAAGATGTGGATTAAATTTTACCCTTAGTCCACCACATTCTTCTCATTTGGAAAGTTTCAAGAGGAGGCACCTGGATAGCTCAGATGGTTAAGTGTCTGTTTTTGGCTCAGGTCATGATCCCAGAGTCCTGGGATCGAGTCCCGCATTGGGCTCCCTATTTTGTAGGGAGCCTGCTTCTCCCTCACCCTTTGCTACTACCCCTGCTTATGCTCTTTCACTCTCTCTCTCTCTCAAATAAATAAAAATTGTTTTAAAAAGTTTCAAGAGGAACATTTCAAGAAAGGAATAATCAGTAAAATGTTATAACTCACATTCTTTCATTTCATATGCACAATTTTTAAAATTAGATTAAAATTAGGCAATTACTTGGGTTTACTATAAATCATTTTCAAATGTGAAAACTGTGATTGTGACTTGTTATTTGCCCCAGTAGAAAAAAAAATCACGAGGAGTTAAAACAGGACAGAAATTGTACAATTCTCTCTGACTGGTGGCTATGCCATTTGTGAAAGATCTTGAGCATGACCGTCAGGCAAAAAGAGTAGTATAATGACCCAGCACCCTCTCTAAAGCTTGTTGTGAAGGAGGATAGCTGACACAACTTGTCTGTAGAGTGATGGATTCGTAGCTGCTTGCTGTGTGAGAACATCATTTTACCCAGAGAGGAACAATAACTAATCCGGGCCATTTCCAATTTTGTAATATCATGGGCTGGCGTTAACAGATGAATTATGTCATTTGATAATGGCTTGCCTTCATCATAGCATTGGCAGAAGAATTTTTGGCATCACTCAAAGATAGAAAGGAAATTAGTTTGAGTAAAAAGTTCATGTGCTTAGGTCCTAGGTAAAATAAAAATTAGGGTAGACTGACCTTTCATTTAGCTAAACAATAATTCAGAAATATAATTTTTTAAAGACAACTTCTCTTGAATTAGAAAAGTTACCAGAGAAAATTAAAACAAAATTCTCAAAATTTAAGATATTATATATATGTCTGTATGTATGATTATAATATGCAAGCAAAGTGTGTGAAGGACTGGAATTAGAAGAAAGGACTTAAAAATGTGGAAGGAGAACATGTAAGAAATTGGTTAAAGTGATAACATCTGATGCCTAGGTGGCTCAGTCGGTTAGGTAAGTGTCTTCAGTTCCGGTCATGATCCCAGAGTCCTGGGATCCAGCCCCATGTCGGGCTCCCAGTTCAGCGGGGAGCCTGCTTCTTCCTCTCGCCCCTGCTCATTCTCTCTTTCTCTCTCTCTCTCTCTCTCTGTCTCATAAGTAAATAAAATCTCTTTTTAAAAAGTGATAGTATCTGGATGGTGGTCAGTGACTGAAAGGAACTGTTCGAATTGTTAAGCCTTACCTAACTATATATCCTCTTTAATTTTTTAATTAAAAATATTTCCGGGACATTAATCGGGTGTTGGTATTTGTAGTGTTTATTTTTTGTATGTATTATTTGCTATTTGCTTGTCTCAGGTCAGTTTTTGGAAACTGCTGGATTACAAATGGCAAGTGAGTAAATAAATAACACAAAACTCTGTGAGAAGGCAGTTGGGGTGCAGGAGGCTGAGAGGAATTAAAACAATGTATTTCATTGCTCTGACTTTTACTCATCTCTCTTTTATATTCTAACATTCTGAACCTCATAGAATCTCTCTGCAGATTTCATAATTTCAGTTTTTACCCAGCTCATCCACCTTATAATTATGAATATATGGACATAATTAACTGAATCACTCTGAGAGAGGAAAAAATACCCTACTTAAGGCTAATTAGATGAATCATGAATGCCTGGAAGAATGCATTTCAATAAGGTGAAAAACTTTGGATAAAAATTTAATGAAGTTTCCAATTGCATTTGACTGCAGAGGATATTGATAAATGTTCATTCCATGCAGATTATTAAATTGTATCGATTTAGGATCCCAAAGCCTAAATACCGCCATTGCCTGCAGAGGGGACCTGATTGCACCCACATGTCACATTCATAAAAAACATAGTGCACTAATTGGGAGTCTCCCGCCATCTGCACACTTGCTTCCAGGCGCACATGAAATGATCAATGGGAAAGCAGGGTCAATCCAGGCAGACTGCGAGTGAAATTAAAATAATAAAATGTCTAAACATTTAGCTGCAAATAGGAAATCTTTATACCCACCCACACCCTATTCTGTAGCATAAAGCTAAGGCACAATTATTCATATACCTCAAGTAATTTGCAGGCTCCATACAAAATCTCATTTAAAATAAGAAATTGCTATTTCTGCACATTTATTCTACCAAATGCCAGCTAATTGCTGCAATGGCCATTATAAAGAATAATTTTCGCTTAGTGAAAAAAAAAGGAATGAAGAGAACATTTTCTGGTTTTGTTCCACTGCGAAGGCTCTATTCAGCAAATGCTGAATGCACAGCGTTTCACTGCTACATTTATTATGCTGAGAGGTCAAGTATTACACAGCATCTTGTATTACGCTTTGCATGCTAAGTATTTCACTTCACAAATTGACCCTCCGGTGTACTTGCTACATAATGCTTTAAAAACCCAGCTAAAACGCAGGACAATTAGCAATACTTTTACTCCCAGTTAACAATGGGAACACCAATGTAGGTGATTGCATTTACAGTGTAGCTTTCTTCACAAAACATTTTTGACACATTAAGGTACTTCGGAATTGTGCAGTACCAGTCCTCTCTTGTGAATGGCTTTCCAGCATTTGCAGAGAGAAACAGTTACTGTACGTTAGAGCTTAATTGAAAAGAATTCAACCACGGCCTATGAAGCACCAATTAGTGTGATATTATATCATAAAAAGCTATAATATCCATGTTCAGACGTGCGCGTCGGCCGATACAAAGTAGGACACAATTAGAAAGATATACAGTTTAAACTCTTGAAACTGTTAAATTTAATTAGGAGTTCAGTACTGGGGGAGGTAGGGGGTGTGTTTGTGTGGGATGGGGTGGCGGCGGGGGTGGGGGGTGCGGAGAAGAGGAAGTTCCCTGCAGGGCTGGAGAGCCAGCGCGCTAGCTGCCCAGGATGACCAAGTCAGTTGGTCCTTTCCATCTAAACCACCTTTAGTTCATGTAAGTGTGGGGCGTTTGCTTGGCCCCAGCGAGGAGTTGCTGAGATCAGATGAATATTCATGCTCAGACAGGAAGTGCTGCTGTCTAGTCATTCTGGTGTGTCCGCTAGGGTCCGAGAGGCAGAGAAGGCAGAGCCGGCTTGCTTGGACCGCAGAGGCGGGAGTGCGCTGAGCCGTGATCTGGCCGCACAGATCAAACACAATTACAAGAGAGTTAACTGCACTGCTTTGCATGAAGAAAGACACAGATAATTGTGAAATAAAATGGACGTGGCCAGATCAACATAAGTGTCTTTGCAGCCTTGGCTCTGAATGTAATATTTAAATACTGAAACCTGCATGAAATCCCACTTTGAGGTGACAGCTGGCAGGTAATTATCAGTAAAACAACATTATCAAAGTTCTCGAGCATAGCATGTTTGACTGACTGGAGTGCTTCTCCTTACAAATCCCGCTAATATCCATTTCAATCTGCTTTAATATGTTCACAAGTTGGGGCTTATTTTGAATTCCACTGGGTAAATGAGGACAGTGCATGTGGAATTTGCATACTATATACAATTCCTTTCATTTGTGGAGGGTTTCCAGAGGATTTTTTACAGGAGACTACTAACATCCAGAATCCAGGAAAAAGTTTCTCACAGTGACTCAAGTGAAGATAGGAAGCAGCTCATTTCCCCATTGTATTTATTTCATCTGAAGCTATACAACAGGTCTATGAAAATGATCCTTATTTTGTTTGAAGAACAGATATTTTAAAATGTCTCAGTGTTTAAATAAGTAAATAAAGTTTATCGGCATTAACTCAGTTTTCTAAGGTACTCAAGCTATTGAAATCAAAAGTTAAAGTAACTTTTTTAAAAAGTCTGTGTTTGAAAAATGCAGATGGAAAAGTTCTTGTCTCTGATTTGAGACGGTCTCTCGCTCTTCAATCCATGAGGTTACTTCAGGCATTTTAAATTTCCACCTCTTTCCTGTCCAGCAAAAAAGGAGAACTGAAGTGGCTGGCATTTTATTGATGAGATAAATGAGTTTGGGATGATCTAAAATCAGATAATTCCACGTTCCCTTCGTTCTCAGTGAACTCTTCATGACCTTTAAAATATTGTCAAATAGGGGCACCTGGGTGGCTCAGTGGGTTAAAGCCTCTCTGCTCAGGTCATGATCTCAGGGTCCTGGGATCGAGGCCCACATCTGCTCTCTGCTTGGACAGGGAGTCTGCTCCCCCCACCCCCGCCTGCCTCTCTGCCTACTTGTAATTTCTCTCTGTCAAATAAATAAAATCTTTTTTAAAAAAAAATATAATATTGTCAAACAGAAAGGAGCATCTCATTGAAGATCGTAGGGGCCCCACTCTCAAGACCACTGTGAGTTCCAGATAATTCAGCAGATACAGTCATTACTTTGGAGCAATATCTGATCTCACCTTGATTTCCAATCCATTGAATTAAATTAGGACATTAATAAAATAGTCACCAAGAGCATGGAAATTTACAGTAAGGTTACATTAAATTGTACAGGCTGTTTTGGGGGTGCTTGGGTGGCGCAGTCAGTTGAGCATCTGACTCTTGGTTTCAGCTCAGGTCATGGTCTCAGTGTCATGAGATCGAGCCCCATGTTGGGCTTCAGGCTCTGCTTAAGACTCTCTTTCCCTTCCCCACTCCTCCCCAGCCCCTCCTACCTCAAATAAGTAAATCTTTAAAAAAAAAATTGTACAGGCAGTTTTGTTTTATTGGTTGCATATGTGACAAGAGCCATAGTTTTACTGGGAGATTCTGCCTTTGAAAATTAGGCCAGTTAGCAGACTGCAAGGTGGTAATGGTAGGAAGAGGTTTTCTCTTTTAATGAAAATAGAGCCAAAATGATGTGATTAATATTAGAGGAATTTTAAGCGACATGAATGTGAAGGAGTTTAGATAATGCTAAAACAGTTGCATAGGAATTATACACTGAACAATCTGGAATCTAGACCTTTCTGTCCAACCCCTTTTCTGTGTTAGATACTCCTTCCCATATGAACAAGATGGAGCAGGTTCAGTTGGGAGGGTCTATTGACAATGCAGTATCTTGTATTAAGATTCTTCCGAGGTGACAAGATTTTGCAAACATCTCCCTAAATTCATTTTCTGACTAATGCTATTTCTGAAATTCTCACTCTATGAGGGGTCTGAGAGAATTAATTATCCCATGTGGTCTGGAACTGAGTTGATGAAAATTGCTGCTGAGGTAACAAAGACCTATTTTTATTCTTTTTTTGCAGAAAGAAAAATGTCTCTTCTTCCACAAACCAGTTTTGCCAAAATGATACCAAAGGGTGTAGGCCTCAATACCTCACTTTTCCTTCCTTCATAGTGAGTTATCTTATCTGAATCTAGACCTCGCTGTACCCTACTACTCAAGAGATAATTCAATTTTTATTCACTACAGTTAGGGGTCACACCTTCCTATACAACCTTGGACCAGTAGGAAATGTAAATGGGCAAAGTGCACTGGGTATAAGGAAACAAGTTTTGGTGCGGTGGGGGGAAGGCAGACTGGGGAACTAGAAAATGCCAGAAATGCCATTACTCAGCTCTGGAGATTTGGGTCATGCAGAAGTATAATCTCACAGCGGCAAGATCTTCCAGTTTTTCCAAGAGAAGCCAGAAGTGAGTGTGTGTGTGTGTGTGTGTGTGTGTGTGTGTGTGTGTGTGTTTCCCTGATTTTAAAACATTGTGATCAAAGTAAAACACATCTATGGTCTAGGTTTGGAGCAAGGGACCATCAATTTGCAATCGCTGTTGTAACTCATCCTCTTCAAATGTGTTCTAAGTTTCCTTCTTTATAGTAATGGACTATCATCAGTGTGATATAGTTTGCATTTTTATGGGCATTAAATTTTTAAATACAGTGTATTTAGCAAGCAATTCAGATATTTCTTCTGGTGCATGTATCTTCTTAATCACTTAAAGTTGAACCCTATGGCCGGAAAGCCTTGTCTCCAGACTTGAGTAGCTTCATTCTCGCTGCTGTTTGCTAGTAATTTTAATTATATTGCCTAACATGCAGTGATCTATAATGTGGCTCCAACTTATTTTAGAACATGTGCTTGTACGTGTGTTATCTGACCCAGGCCTCCCAACGGTCCCATAAGTTAGAACAAGCTATGTAATGTGCAGTAAGAAACCCACAGCTTCTGTGATTTAACATAACCAAACTTTATTTCTCATGGATTCTACATGTCCAACGTGGGTCATGATCTGCTCACCATAATGTCACTTAGGAACCCCAGGCTGAAGGAAGTTTCATCTCAGTCAGTTCTTCTGCCATCACCAAGATAGGAAAAGAAGATAAGACACATCATATTCTGGTTCTTAAAGATTCCGTCCAGGAAACACAACTTTTGCTTACACTTACACCTGGAAGTTTACTGAAAGGCTCAGATGCCTGAAAACATAACTGAATTGTACTTTTTAAAAATTTAATTCCAGTATAGCTAACATAAATTTTTTTTTGTTTCGGGTGTACAATACAGTGATCCAATAATTCTATACATTAGTCAGTGCTCATCATGATAAGTGTACTCTTAACCCCATTACCTGTTTCACCCATCCCCCACCCATCTCCCCGCTGGTAACCATCAGTTTGTTCTCCATAGTGAAGAATCTGCTTCTTGGTTATCTCTCTCTCTCTCTCTCTCTCTCCTTTTTCTCCCTTTGTTCATTTGTTTCATTTCTTAAATTCCATATATGGCTAACATATTATGGTATTTGTCTTTCTCTGACTGATTTATTTCACTTAGCATTAGAGTCTCTAGATCCATCCATGTTGTTACAAGTGGAAAGATTTCTTTTTATGGCTGAGTACTGTTCCAGGATGTGTGTGTGTCACATCTTCTTTATCCATTCATCTACCGGGGCACTTGAGTCATTTCCATGATTTGGCTGTTGTAAATAATGCTGCAGTAAACACAGAGGTGCACATATCTTTTTGAATTACTGTTTTTGTATTCTTTGAGTGAATCTCCAGTAGTGGACTTACTGGATCATATGGTAGTTCTATTTTTGGCTTTCTGAGGAAACTCTGTACTGTTTCCCAGAATGGCTGCATCCATTTGCATGCCCACTGACAGTGCACAAGACAACCCAATCATATTTTAAATCGAAGGAAGAAAAGAATAGTCAGGAGTAACATGCATTATCAAGTATCAGAAGATCTCATAAAGGCCCTAAAAACAAATCACGTATTTGCATAAGAATAGATAAATCAGTAGAACAGGACACAGAATCCAGAAATAGATCTTGATGTATATGAAAATTTAATATAGGATGAAGATGTTAGACCAATTCAGTGGAAAGAGGGTGGGTTATTTTTTAAAGGCATAGAAAAATTAAGTTGAACTCCTATACAAAAATGATTTTAGATGGGTTAAAAGCTTAAATGAAAATAAAAGAATAAAAATATTTCAGGAATGTCTGTGTTTGGGGACATTTTCATAACTAAGATGGTAAACCCAGAGCTGTAAAAGAAAAGATAAACATTTTAAGGCATATTAAAATATGTATTTTAAATGATAATGAAAATGGTCAAATGAGAAATTGAGAAAAAAATTGCACAAATGAAATTGTATCATATTATTATACAATCAACTCTTCAAACACACAACTGAAAATAAAAAGAAAATAGTCAACTTGTGGAGGAGCAAAACCAGATAGCTTACAGATATGTGAAAGATTTAAATTACCAGTAGTAATTTAAAATAGATTTAAAGTACCAGTTAGGGAAATGGAAAATAAAGTAATAGTGAGGTTTAAACCCATTAGTCTGGCAAAAACAAAGAGTAATAACATACATTCTGATATGGATGCAGGGAAAAATGATGCTGTCATTATTCCTGATGGAAATGGGAATTGCTATATATTTTGGAAAATAATCTGATAACATTCATTAAAATTAAACAGCTACATCCTTTGACTGAGAATTCTCACTTCTCAAAAGACCTCCTTTAAAAATAAGGGCCCTGGTACACGGGACAAGTGTACAAGGGAGTTAATCACAGTATTGTTCAACATAGCAGAAAACTGAAAACAAGGTGAGTCATGGTACGTGGTACACCATAGAAGTAGTAGGAAATGAAGTGGAACTATGTCAGTTGACGTAGAGACATTCTCCTGAGGTATTTCCTAGTGAGAAAGACAAATGTAAGACAAGGATACATAATATATCAAAAAGGTATAGGGGAGCCTGGGTGGCTCAGTTGGTTAAGTGACTGCCTTCGGCTTAGGTCATGATCCAGAAGACCTGGGATCGAGCCCCACATCGGGTTTCCTGCTCAGCGGGAATCCTGCTTCTCCCTCTCTCAGTTCCTCTGCTTGTGTTCCCTCTCTAGCTGTGTTTCACTCTGTCAAATAAATAAATAAAATCTTTTTTTTAAAAAAAGGTATATAATATGATTTCTAAAAAATGGTGCCCAAAACCCATAGTGGGACTATATATGCTTTTATGTACATATATATGCTTACATAAGATTATATGAACATGAATAAAAAATATGCAAAAATAGGATGCCTGGTTGGTTTCGTCAGTTAAGTGGCCAACTCTTGATTTGGGCTCAGGTCATGGTCTCAAGGCCCTGGGAGCCTGAGTCAGGCTCCCTCAGGGGGGAGTCTGCTTGAGGATTCTCTGTCTCCCTCTGCCCCTCCCCCTGCTCACACACTCCCCCTCCCAAAAAATAAAAATAAATAAATACATCTTGAAAAAGATGCAAAAATACAAGCTAGTTTGACGACATGGGTTAGGGTGAGGTTCAGAGTAGCAGGAAAACAGAAGGGAGGAGGTTTGCAAAAAGAAAAGGGAAAAAATTAGTCTGCGTTCCAAAAAAAGCCCAAACATGTATGCTATAATCCCATTTATTCATTAATGCAAAGATTTATATATAGTATATATGTGCAAAAAATTTCTGAATGTAATACAAAGATATAAAAAGAAAACATTTCAATGGAATTGCACTTGGCTATGATTGAGGCTGTAGATTGAAGAAAGTCAGTCACTTATCCCATCAAACAATAGAAAGGACTTAAACTGCACCACCTGATGGCCGGTGTTTCCCAGAGGTAGATGGCGTCCACGCAGGCAGGCAAAGCTCCACCGTGCTCCTGAAAGGAGGCTTTTGGGCTGTGTGTTTGATCTCCAAAGTATATGGATTTGCCATCAACCATCCTATCCCTGCTCTTCAGGTTCTTTAAAGAGAAATAAGCGCAAACTCTGCTGTCTCTGTAGGTTGCTATCCATATCCCGACTGCCTTGGGTTTCCAAAGAGTAGAATGGGTTCATTTTGGTTGCTGTTAGCTAATAATTTAATAATGATGCTTTTACTTGGGTTTTCTTCTAATTGATAGGTCCGGTAAACTTATCTGGGCAAAAGTTTGTAATGGAGGGGCACCTGGCTGGCTCAGTCAGAAGAGCTATGACTCTTGATCTCAGGGTCATGGGTTCAAGCCCCACATTGGGTGTAGAGATTACCTAAAAGTAAAATCTTTTTCAAAAAAAAGTGTGTAATGGGAATTGGTGTACATTTTGACCGAACTTTTCGAAAGGAACAAAACCACTTGTTTCCCAACAAAGTAGACTTAAAGAAGCTGTTGAATGTGGTTGCAACCTGAAAGTTTCCATAAGTAGTAGTCTTTCTGTAGCTACTAAAGAATTTCTTTTCTTTAATCATGGACATTGTTGCTTCTGCCAGCCATTTTCAGCCTCTAGTGAATCCCACTGAAAGCAGAGAGATCTTAACCAAAGAAGAAAACAATTTGCAAAACTTTGAACCATCCATTCTTGGTGCAGATATTTAGGGGTCTCTCAAGGCTGCCCAACATTTCAAAGCAGTGAGAAGCCAGGAAAGGAGCTCATGGATTTTCATCATTCAGCCTAAACTTTCACTGTCAAGTTAGTGAGACAGAGAACACATGATTGAGTCTAGTGCCAGCTCTGTGATGGTCCATGCAATGACTTGAGGCAAGTCACTTTCACCCTCTACAGCCTCGTGTTCTCATGTCTTCTCTGACACATGATCTCAGAGAACCCTGCTCTTTTTTTTTAAGATTTTATTTATTTATTTGACAGAGAGGTCACAAATAGGCAAAGAGGTAGGCAGAGAAAGAGGGGGAAGCAGGCTCCCTACTGAGCAAAGAGCTTGATGTGGGACTTGATCCCGGGACCCTGAGATCATGACCTGAGCCGAAGGCAGAGGCTTAACCCACGGAGCCACCCAGGTGCCCCGAACTCTGCTCTTTTACTTAACAACACTCCTAAAAATATGTGATTGTGTACGACCATACCACCCTGATTACGCCTGATGTCATCTAAAAATATGTGATTATATGCTTATGTGTATGATTATGGGTTTATTGCTCTCTCCTCCACTAAAACATAATTTCTGTATGGACAGGGACAATATACTATAACCTCAACACCTAACGTAGAGGCTGACACACACTCAGATTCAGTAAAAACTTACTAATATAATGGAAGAACAAATATATAAAGTGAGAGAAATTATCTCAGAGTATCTCACTGACCCTTATGTAAGATTCCCTAAATGCAAGAAACTTTTGATCTTTTAAACTAAGCCCCAGTTCTGTCACTCTGCCTACACATCATCTGATAGATGAAATGTCTAAGAGAGCAGGGCTATGTTCTGTGTGGTTATCCGCAAAAAACTAAACCTTTTAGTCATAATCTCATATCCCTGTAGGGATCTGTAAGATGCCATTTCACCCATAGCTTTTAGTAGAAGTATAGTTCATGTAAGGTAGATATTTGTTGTGGATTCTAAAATATTTTCAATCTCCCTTGCTCTTTTGTTCCTGGATCTTGGAATCCCAACAGTAACTGAAAAATTACTAGAAGGAAGAAATTCAAAGGAGGAAAAGGATTTAAAATTGTCTAGTCCACTAGTCCATCTTGTCCAAACTATATTTTAGCAGTAGAATCCTGTTTTTCAAAAAGAAATCTTATGCAGAAACTTGATATTTCTGTATGTTAATTTATATCTATATAAATAGGAATAGATTTGGGGAGGGAGGGAGGAAAAAAGGAAGGAAGGAAGCAGAGAGGAAGACAAAAAAAAAGAAGGAAGAGAAAGGAAAAAAGAAGGGAGGGAAGAAAGAAGAAAGGAGGAATAGAGGAAGGAAGGAATAAAGGGAGGGAAGGAGGGAGGGAAAGAAAAGATCTGCCCTGGTTAAAGTGAGAAAGGGAATTAGAGCCCTCCTGCAACCTCCAAGCATGGCCTTCCTTGACCTCCACATTGGACTCCTTCTCCATCATCCTCTCTCCCCACTCCTGCCCTGTCTGGTCCATAACGTCCTCCAATGTACCACTGAGACCAGTTTGAAAGTCACCAATTTGAATGAGTATCTCCTTTTAACAAATAAGAAAACTAAGACTTGGTGACTGAGTTACATTCTTTAGTATCCCTTCCTTCCAAAAGTAAACCCATTTTATTTTTGTTTCTTCTTAGTAGATGATTCTGTACAGTCTTCTCCAAATAATTTTATGTGAATCCAGATTATCATTGCTCAGCATATTCTTCTTATAGTTAAACCAGCATAGTTTAGTTCTACCCAACATTTTTTCAACAAGACAATTTTGAAAATACTAAAATTCTGAAAGCATTCCTTTCTTGTTGCAAAATATAAAATTTTTTTAAAAATTGTTTGAAATGACCTTTATAATCACAAATTTAATTTTGGTTGTATTTATTATTAAGACACAGAGGTGAACTAAAAGAAGATATTATTGGGACCCCTGGGTGGCTCAGTTGGTTAAGCATCTGCCTTCGGCTCAGGTCATGATCCCAGGGTCCTGGGACTGAGTCCCGCAACAGGCTCCCTGCTCAACGGGGAGCCTGCTTCTTGCTCTGCCTGCCACTCCCCTGCTTGTGCTCTCTCTCTGACAAATAAATAAATAAAATCTGGAGGTGGGGGAAAGAAGATATTATTTAACATTATGAAATGAAACAGAGTTTACCCAAGTGGAGAGGAAGTAGATGTGGTTGCTCCATATAAAGCCAAAGTTATGTCTACCGAAGAGCAGACATGCAGTTATTGATCTGGAATTGGCACAATGACAAACTACTCTGCAAATCTTCCTCTTCCCAATTAAGGTGTCTCTCTTGAACTGATTGAAAGCCATTTGATAAGTATACTTTCTTCAAGATGGTGTGCTCAGTTGGGGGTCTTTTTATTAAACTGAAATTCCATCATTAGCTTTGACTAGCACCAGCTGCTTTATAAATTCTGTGTTGATGTAGGCCTCCACTGGTATTCCAAATATTGCAGGTGAATCTCTGACTCCAAAATCCTCAATCATGCAGTATGAATAATTAACACCTGATAAATGCAGAGTAGGAAGAACTCTCATTAGAAGACACAGTAGTGGGGTCATAATCCTATCTCAGCTTCTCAGAACCCTGAATCAAATAGTTGTTAAAAAAAAAAAAAAAGCAACTCTAAATCTCCCTACTTCCTAATTTTTCTCTATACCTGATCAAAAATGGGGAAGTTAGGACACAAGATGAAATGTTTTGTCTGGCAGCAAATTTAAAGACAGAATCCAAGATCCAGCACATTCTAACGGATATTTTCTTGGCTGTTTTAATTCCAGGTCAGTGGCCTGGAATATGGGGCTCATATCAACCATAATCATTCTCCCTCCTAAATAATTTATGGTCCACTACTGCTTTAACACAAAAGAGAAACTTTCCTATTCTTTTTTTTTTTTTAAGATTTTATGTATTTATTTGACACAGAGAGAGATAACAAAGAAGCAGAGAGGCAGGCAGAGAAAGAGAGGGAAGCAGGCTCCCTGCCAAGCAGAGGGCCCAATGTGGGACTCGATCCCAGGACCCTGAGATTATGACCTGAGCCAAGGGCAGAGGCTTAACCCTCTGAGCCACCCTGGCATCCCAACTTTCCTATTCTTGAATCTAATCATTTTTCTGTGAGATACATGGTAAAAATATAGCACAAAAGAGTAATGGGAAAGTTCTTTATAATGTTGAATTTGTAAAAACATTTACTTTGTGTACTAAGTGTGCCTAGTAGAACTTTCCCTAAATATAGTTGGTGTGTTCAGAAGATAAGTTTTAAACCATGATAAACTTGAATTTATGAAATAATGCAATACATTAAAATGAAATATGGTGTGAGAGTTCAGTGGTTGCGACAAAGCAGAATGTTCTGGAGTTTAGTTCCTGAGCCTTGCTGTCTTCATCTGCAAAATAGGAATAATATTAATGTCAGGCTCATGAGGTTACTTCAGGCACTGAGTGAGAGAATGCCTATATGGTATTAGCATGGCACAGTGTATTTATTTTCTATTGCTGCACAACTAATTACCATGCACATCATAGTAACTGAAAATTATACCCATTAATTATCTCACAGTTTCTTCAGGTCAGGGCATGACTTAGATGGCCCCTCTACTTACAGTGTCACAAGGCTGCAATCAAGGCATCATCCGGACTGAGCTCCCATCTGGAAGCTCAACTGGAGAAGGAGCCCCTTCCAAGCTCACTCACGTTCTTGGCAGAATTCATTTCCTTGCTGCTCTAAGACCAAGGATCCCAGCTTCTTCCTGGCTGTTGGCTGGAAGCTCCTCACAGTCCCTCACCACGTGGGCTTCTCCAGCATGGCTGCTGACTTCATCAAGCTGGCAAGGTCAGTCTCTAGGTTGAGTCTTCCAGCAAAAACAGAGTCTTTATTATGTAACACAGTCACAGGAGGGACATTGCTTTGCCTCTACTATACTCTACTGTTAGAAACAAGTCGTACATAGGTCCTGCCTACACTCACGGGTGAACAGAAAGCAGGACTCACTGGGGGCTACATGTGAGTCTGTGTGTCACGTCTAACAAATGCATGAATGCACAGATGTGTGGATGAATGAATAAACAAATGAGAGAATGAGTGAATGCAGATACCAATTTAGGTATGAACGGAGTAAGCCATGAACCTCTCAGACATCAGCAAATATAAGAAATAGTTCTAAATCCGGGCTACACAAGTGAACAATGAGTTCTGTAGGTAACTGCTCTGTTGAAGTCATAACACAAGTGTTAGTTAACCTTTGTGAAAATTAATGTATTCAAGAGTTCAGGGGCCTTGACTCTGAGGCCCAGAGAATGTCAGTATAAGATTTAGGGATGGTGGGGAATGGAACCCTAAGGGAAATCTTTAATTAAGGTGATAATTTTCTTAAAATTGGAGCAAGAGAAGAAATTAGAAATGCAATAGTCAAGTAGAGTTACAAAAAATGTTTAACTTCTAGGGGCGCCTGGGTGGCTCAGTTGGTTAAGCAACTGCTTTCGGCTCAGGTCATGATCCCGGAGACCCGGGATCGAGCCCCACATAGGGCTCCCTGCTCAGCGGGAAGCCTGCTTCTCCCTCTCTCACTCCCCCTGCTTGTGTTCCCTCTCTGGCTGTGTTTCTCTCTGTCAAATAAATAAAATCTTAAAAAAAAAATGTTTAACTTCTAAACCATAAAAATGAAGAATATTCACTGCAAATGGAAAATAGTTACCATCTGTAAACATATGAAAATTTATTCAGATGTATTTATGAATATTACCAATACCTCAGTGGGTAAATGGGTAAAGGACATAATTATGTGATTCATGCACAGGAAATCTAATTAGTAACTTAAATTTGAAAAAAATTTAAATCTAATATGGATGGGACAGAAGATTTACAAACAAAATATTTTTAAAGATTTTATGTATTTATTTGAGAAGGAGGGAGAGAGTGAGTGAGCATAGCAGGGGGAGGGTCAGGAGAGGGGGAGGGAAAGGATCCCAAGCAGCCTGGAGCCTGGAGCCCAACGCAGGGCTCCATCTCACGATCCTGAGATCATGACTTGAGCCGAAACCAAGAGTCAGACCCTTAGCCTACGGAGCCACCAGGCACCCCACAAACAAAAATGTTTGTAGTACTAATCTATAATCCTTGCTTTACTAGCTGATTCTTCTGATACAAGAGAGTAAACTAAAATAAATTGCATTAGTATTACTCATCAAACACCCAGTAACCTGTAATTCATCCGTGGTGGACGGATAGTTGAAGAAAATTAGTTCTCAGTCAGAAGTATGAGAGCTAATATGGATGACTAGCCAGATCATCAAAAAACTTATTTTCATATTAGCATTGAAGCCATTAGAGGGGAGGGCAAGCTATTTAAATTTCTAATTTGTGTCTATTACCCCACAGTAAAACAGCTACAGATCAGACTCAAGAAGAGCAGACCGAGAAAAGAGCAGTATCACTTCTGGCCTGGAAGATGGTGGCCAAGTGAAGCTTGGTACACCCAGAAGGTGCACCAAAAATCAGGGTTAATAATATTAGCAGGGAAATGCTCGTAGCTAGTGAAATAAGTAGTGAAATAGCTAGTGAAAAAGTATTTACATTATGTTTTCAATTGTGTTTTTCTCAAGCATAGACATATTGGAAAGAAGTACACCAAAATGCTAAAAAAGGGTGAGGGGAGATGCGGGCGGAGAAATGGCGTGAGGTGAGCGATGAGGCCATGGGAACCAAGTGTAGGGAAACGAACATATTTTTGAACACAGACTGTATGCAAGCAATGGGCTAAGCACTTAACTCTGCTAAATTATTAAAGATAATTTAATCATTAAAGATAAGCACTGGGGTGCCTGGGTGGCTCAGTCTTAAGTGTCTGCCTTCAGCCCAGGTCACAATCCTGGAGTTCCCCAATCGAGCCCCACATCGGGCTCCCTGCTCAGCGGGAAGCCTGCTTCTCCCTCTCTCACTCCCCCTGCTTGTGTTCCCTCTCTAGCTGTGTTTCTCTCTGTCAAATAAATAAATAAACTCTTTAAAAAATCAAAAAAATTAAAAATGAAGATAAAGCATTGAAACAAGGCCACTGGGAAAAGAGAGCCTCTTCACAATGAACAGAAGCCTCCCATCTCGGCATAGTGAAAGAAACAGGAACTCTGGGATAGTTTGAGTGAAGTGTCAGGGCGGGATGACTCAGAGGTGGCAAGGAGCCCATCACCTCTGAACGTGACAGTGATGATGAGAGTAGGAATTGGCCAAATGGGAATTCACTATAGGCATAGTGCACATATGTGGACACAGGGGACGGGTGAGACATGAGGCCAGTCTATACTAGTTCCTAAACCTCATCCAGAATTACACAAAAACCTTCTAAAACTATAGGCGTACAGCCAGAAAGGCACAAGCCAAAGTGGGTTGATGCGTTATCTTCTCACTATGGCATTCCATTGCAAGTAGGCTTTCTCCATTCATACCTCTCCTACTCCCTCTCTTGCTTTTTTATTTGCAACCTTCACCTTTCTACTGACTTCTCTCAGCAACATTTAAATGTGTTCTTTACCCGCTACTCATCGCGTAGCTACTACACTTTCCTACTCTGTCCTCCCACTCGGTTCTCTAAATGATCCACTAGACACACCTCATTCCCATACACTCCTCAACCCACCAGCATCTGGCACCCGTGTCACCATCTGCTTTCACCCGTGTCACCAGGGGGCTTCTCTTTGCGACAAGTAATTGTGCATTTCCACACCTTCCCTTACCTGATTTTTGGGCCACAATTCACGATTGACGTTTAGCCTTGGAGTCTCATATCTGGCTAGTTCAGCGGACATCCCACAGGCCTCGAAACCTCGAACTCTGTGCGTTCTAGGCTGCACTCCTCTTTCCCAAACCTACTCTCATTCCGTGTCTGTAAATGGTGCCACCATCCCAGCCAGAAGCACACGGGCTCTAACCAGGTCTTTCCTCCCTTGTTCACCAGCAGTGTGCTCGCCCTCACTGTTGGTGGCATTTCACCCAGTTCAGACAGCTGCCGTCGCTCACTTGTACCCCCATCTGTCCGCCGCCCCACCACCATCCCTCCTCTGTCCCCTGGGATGCTGTCCAAGGGATCTTTCTGAAATGCCAGTTAGATTATGTCAGTCCCCTGCATAAAACTTTTCCATGGATTTCTCCTGTTCCTCCAGTAAAGTCTAAACTTCTTTTATGACTTGCAGGATCCTCTTCAAGCTTCATCTTCTACATATCTCCTGCTGTGCACCACACCCCACCATACTTCCTCCTGGCTTTCTAATAAAGGGGTTCTCTTTTCTCTCTGGCTGCTTCTAGTGCCTAAAATACTACCCTCTGGTTTTTCTTCTAGTCAGGTCCTTCTAAACCTGTAAATCACAGCTATAATCACTTCTCCAAGCCTGGGTTAAATATCCTTCTAGGGGCATTTATTGTATTGTGAATATTCTCAAACTGACCTGCACTGGACCAACTCACTTGAAACACATCATTTCCTTAGTAAAGCATACTGACTCCAGTCCCCAGCCTCCCAGTGCTGAAAGGTGGTGACCTACACTCTACAACATTCCCATTGCTTCTCCCACTAGTTGAATTCCAGAGCCAGACATGTTTGTTCCAGCCTAATTTTATACCAGTTTTACTTGGTATTATAAGCATGTTATCCAGTGAAATATTATATAAATTCATAAGCTATGAGTATGGAAGGAAAGTTGTTGTTTCTATGAAAAATAATGTGGGCACCTGGGTACCTCAGTTGGTTAAGCGACTGCCTTTGGCTCAGGTCATGATCCCAGGGTCCTGAGATCGAGCCCTGCTCCCTCCACCCCCGCCCCCTGCTCATTCTCTCTCTCATGCTGTCTGTCTCTCTCTCTCTCTAAAATAAATAAAATCTTAAAAAGAACGTAGGCTCCTAAGTGTGAACTACTAAAAAATTGTCATGTTATGTGTGTATGTAAAAGCTATAAATGGGAAAACACCACAAATATAAATATATTCTACTCTAAAATAGATTTGTAGGGACCTAAGTTCTTGCCCCAGTTTAAGGAAATGTAAGCTGAAAATGATCTATGTATATTTTGGGAGTGGGGGGATATGGTTTATGCCAGAAAGATGCCTTGGGCCTTCAGTTATGGGCACATACTTAAAGAAGCCTTAGCCATATGTCAAAAGATTGATAAAATCATGTACATTTATGTAATATTTTATTGAAGTCAACTTCACATAACATACAATTAACTGAGGTGCTTGGGTGGCTCGGTTAAGCAACTGCCTTCTGCTCAGGTCATGATCCTGGAGACCGGGGATCGAGCCCCACATCGGGCTCCCTGCTCAGCAGGAAGCCTGCTTCTCCCTCTCTCACTCCCCTTGCTTGTGTTCCCTCTCTGGCTGTGTTTCTGTCAAATAAATAAAATCTTTAAAAACAAAAAACAAAACAAAACAAAACAAAAAAAACCAAGATAGGTCTTCTGGTTTCTAGTCGCCGTCCTCTCTCTCTTCCAGAACCCAGAATGAGTCCATGGAAATCTGGGCCTGGGGCCCCTGGGCAGACCCTGGGGTACTTGAGGACTTATCTGTCCCCGCAGTGAGGTTTGTAACTGAGCTGGGCTCTTCCCACTTGACCCTCCTCCTCTCATTCTCTCCGGCAAGTCAGATGATTCAGAATTCTAATGGTGGGGACATGTTTAGCCTAGAACGGGGACTCCCATCTCACTTAGACTTAGGACCAAGTGTAGAAATTAGTGACAGAAAAACAATTTGAGACTCTGTAAGAGGAATGGAGCTCTGGGTCTGGTGAACCCTTGATCACAAAGACTTTTAGCACTGACTTATATTCGGAATCTCTGCGGGAAAGTTTTGTATTTTGTTAAGAGCTTTAGGGAGTTCTATAAAGGGAAATAAAGAAGGTATGAGAAGTGCAATTTTAAAATCGAGTGGCTTAATTTCTATCCTGTCCTGTCATTACAAGAATAACATTAGTGGGATTATGCTTACTATACCACTTCATTTTTTTTTTTTTTTTTAGGATTTATTTCAGAGAGAGAGAGTGCACAAGCAGGGGGCTGTGGAGCAGATTCCCTGCTGAGTGCGGGGTTCCGTGTGAGCTTGACAGAGTGGAGGGCGTTGGGGAGGCTCCTGTCAGGGCTCAACACTGAGCTCCATCTCCTCACTGGGAGATCGTGACCTGAGCTGAAACCAAGAGTTGGACGTTTAACCGACTGAGCCGCCCAGGCATCTCTACTATACCACTTTAAAGCCTTGGTTGAAATGCATTTGTTAAGGAATCCAGCCGTGCAGAACACCGTCAGGGGCTTCTTTGTGGGGTTCAGACAAAGTAGGATAAGTTCTGATCCCTCATGGTACTCCTTGCACATGGGGGACACAGAACAACACAAATGAGCATTCCAAATTTCTGGAGGCTAGAGTTAGGAGTGATTGTACTATTCACCTTTTTGCTTCTCCACGTTCTCTTATTTTCTGTAGCACACATGTATTGGTTGTGTGGTTAAAAGTGAAGTAAAATTAACCAAGGTTGAATACTCTTTGATCAGAGTTGACATTCTGTGCCCTGCAGCCTCCACCCTTGTGCTGGAGAGAGGCTAGGACGAGCTAAGAGGGCGTCAGAGGACCTCTGGTCAGGTCTTCTCTTTTGCTCCTTCTGCTTTATCACTGAGCGAATGGATATACTTGGGATCTCATGAAAGCCTTCTCTGTGCATTGAACACTCCTAGCTATTGTGTTAAATAGTAACAATAATAATAATAAATAATGTGTGTGAGGCTTTTATAAAATAAATAGGCTGGTTGTTGAATGAGTGTTGACCCCAAATAGAAATAAAACGCTTTAAACTGATGTTTCTCAGTGTGCCTTTCTATTATCCGTTTTTCGGTATGATCTTAAATAAATAAAATATTCTACTCTAAACATCCTATTTTTAGACTCAAATCTTTGGGTAAGATTTCTTCTAAAAATATATGGAATTGGATTAGCTTTTGGTGTTTTGTTTTTTTCTTTTTCCAACCCATATAAGAACGATACTCTTTTGTTTTTCTTGTGAACTGAGTAGGAAGTAAATATTTTAGGATCTCTTTAATAACTGACTTTCTATAATGCCTTTCTTCATGTTGGCCACCATTTTTTAATTTTTTTTTTTTTTTAGAGGAAGATAGCGCAAGCATGAGGGAAGTGGGGGAAGGCCAGAGACAGAGAGAGAGAGAGAATCCTAAGCAGGCTCCCTGCTCAGTGTAGAGTCCAGCACGGGACTCGATCTCATGACCTTGAAATCATGACCTAAGCAGAAACCAAGAGTCTAACGCCTAACTCACTGAGCTGAGCCATCCAGGTGCCCCTTGGTCACCATTTTTACCCTCATTGTCATCACCACTGCAAACTTCTAGATTGGACTTAAAGTTTCCAAATCATTCCTGCACACGGTATCTCTTATCATAGTTGCCCTATGATTCCCATTTTATTGAAGGCAAAACTGAGGTTTCTGAAGGCTGAGTGACTTTCCTAGGATCTCACAGCTAAATCAGGTACAGAGCCAGGCCTCAATCCCAGACCTTCCATCTCTACATTTTTTATTCTTTATTCTCCCACACGGCTATTCCATTTCCTTAGTTGTGGATTTTAGTTAATATTGGCATTTAGCTTGACTTAGAAAATTGCAAATTAAAGCTTTGAGTAACTAGCTTTACCACAGCCCTGAGAAAACAAGCCAGGCCTACATACCCTGGAAAGACCTCCTGTCTTATTTCACATCTGTCCCCCCTTTTGAATCTAGCATCAAATCCTAGGGACATGCTTTGAAAAATCAAAATTGGTGGGGTGGAGTTGGAGGGTAGGGAATAAAGGGGGTTTTCAATTTTTTTAAAGATTTTTTTTTTATTTATTTGACAGAGAGAGATCACAAGTAGGCAGAGAGGCAGGCAGAGAGAGAGGAAGAAGCAGGCTCCCTGCTGAGCAGAGAGCCTGATATGGGCCTTGATTCCAGGACCCTGAGATCATGACCTGAGATCACGACCTGAGCTGAAGGCAGAGGCTTTAACACACTGAGCCACCCAGGCACCTGGGGCTTTTCAAATTTTCTCTAAAATTCCATTACAATTGTCCCAGGCAGCTAATGTTTCATTACTAATATTTAAAAATGATTTGAAAATACATTTGAAAAAGAGTAAAATGCCCATTAAGAAGAAGCAAGTCAGGCACCTGGATGGCTCAGGTCATGATCCCAGGATCTCTGCTCAGCAGGGAGCCTGTTTCCTCCACTCTCTCTGCCTACTTGTGATATCTCTCTCTCTCTCTCTCTCTCTCTCTCTCTCTCTCTCTGTCGAATAAATAAATAAATAAATAAATAAATAAATAAATAATCTTAAAAGAAGAAGCAAGCCTAAGCAATAGAGGGTGAGACAGTATCCAATAAGAGAATCAAACTATGAAGCTAGATTGGAATTCTGGATTTGGGGGTTTCAAACCGGTGAGGCATCTTGCCTCAGAGAGTAAGTGCAGAAGAACTGCATCTGCCTAAGTATGTTGCATGCAGTATTTAGGACATATTTATACTATAAACTATTCTTTGTTCATCTGAATTAAACTTAATTGGACATCATGTATTTTCTCTGGAGGTTAATTCATAGGGCAGCCTTGGGCCAGGTGCAGAGAAATTTTGCTTGGGGGCATTCCTGATAAGCCAGGAACAAGACCTAGGATGATCTGAGCAAGTCTGGATTAAGTCCCATAAGACAGAGATCTTTGTCATGTGTCTCAGCATCCACTTGGGCCTTTGGTCTTTGATTGAAAGTCTCTATAAACTGTCACTAAATACTGTGGCGTTAATCACAAGACCCCTGAAGTATTTTCACATTGTAGGTAATAAATGCCCCAGTACTTAGTATTTAAAATAAGAACTACTTATAGCAATATTTAGTTAAAATGACAAGAGGAGTACAAATAAACAAAAGCCTTTCTTTTTGTTAAGGTGTATGTTATAAGTCTTATTTAACTTCCTCATGTTCTTACGTGTATGTTTGTTGGGTCAAGACTTCCACTGATAAAGTATTTCAATTAGCTGCTGAAAGAAATACATTGAGGGGCACCTGGGTGGCTCAGTCGTTAAGTGTCTGCCTTCAGCTCAGATCATGATCCCGGAGACCTGGGATCGAGTCCCACATCGGGCTCCCTGCTCAGCGGGAAGTCTGTTTCTCCCTCTCTCACTCCCCCTGCTTGTGTTTCCTCTCTCACTGTCTCTTCTTCTCTCTGTCAAATAAACAAATAAAATCTAAAAAGAAAATACATTGAAAGAATTACAACTGATGTCCATTTGGGCTAAATACCTGCCATCATTATTGTCTCTCACCTGAATGCCTTTTACTGATGTGATGTCACAAGTGGCCCTGATCGCTGGCACTAGCTTCCTGAACATGTTCACATGTTCAAAATCTAAGCCTAAATTTCCCAGCCCTTCCCACAAGACTGATTTGAAAGCAACTGAGAGAGTAAATAATACAGGCCGGGGGGGCGGAGGGGGAGGTTAAGGAGAACGCAATTAAAGAAGCTAGCGAAGGGAAGGTGGTCGGCCACCTGCCTTCATGCTCACCCACCTCCGTGTTGCTGCCCAGTTAACCGCCAGCTTCCCGGGTAACCAGAGCTTGTCGCTTGGGTGTTGTCTTAGGAACAAACATCGCCACACTAACAGCGGTAGTAGTAGTGGTGAGGAGAGTCAGGGCCGCAAGGTATAGGAGGTCCAGTCCCTCCTCAGCACCAATGGCCTTTTCTCTCCCTGGGTGGCTTGGATCATGATTATGTCCCTTGCCCATGAACTCCTGACATGGTCTTTTGTAATCATGAAATAATCATCATTTTTCTCTCACGTTATTTATTCTCTACCTCCTTCTTTCATAACCTTATAGTCACAATTCACAGAAGGGACCAGAGAATTCTCGAAGTCTAATTCTATCCCACTGTCTTTCTCCAAGTTACCTGAATGTGGCGTTCTGGCGAATTTACAGGACCTTGTCAAAGAAAAGTAGCATTTCTCTGGCAAGACAGCCAATCTCTCTCTGTTTGTAACTCAGCATACGACCTTTATTGAAAGCTTAAAGATGAAAACATTCACATTTCTCAGTTTCATGACTTAAGCAGATCAACTAAAGTGATGGGCAAATCATGCCTTTCCTCCAAAGCTCTCATGAGAAACCAGAAGGGGCCACTCTCAACAGCCTTTCCTGGAGGAGGTTTAAAGAATGAAATCTACTTTAAAAATTGTTCCCATGTTTGACATATGTCCTGTTTATCAGATATTTCATCTCTGAGAACTTT
The DNA here is from genome assembly GCA_004023965.1 of Spilogale gracilis. NCBI lineage: Eukaryota > Metazoa > Chordata > Mammalia > Carnivora > Mephitidae > Spilogale > Spilogale gracilis. The sequence goes on from PITA01000983.1 coordinate 33,066, forward strand.
GTAGAGAATGGTATTCTTTCTCCTAGCTCTGCTGCAAATCGTTTTCCTGAGAGACTGGGTGGAAGATTGTGGTAAGAAAGATCCAGTAGTCTCTAAGAAGGCTTCTTTCCCCTCTTCAGAGCCTCCTTGTCCAGAGTCATGCTATGTTACATGCTTCATGTAAGTGTAGCTAAGCAGGTACAAATACCTCAGCAAAGAGCTAAGAGAGGGGAGTTTTATTTTATAACTTAAACTTATTTATTATAATTTTTAAATAATACATCACATGGTTCAAAACTGAAAATGACATATAAAGATATACATTGAGAATCTGTTTCACCCTTTTTCCCGTCCACCCCACTAATCCGGATGCCCACCCCTACCCCCCCCCAAAGATTAGCACTTGCATCGGATTCTTAAGGGGTCTTCCAATGTTTTATGCATAAACAAGCAAACATTAACACAGCCTTATTTTTCTGCATTTCTTACACAGAGGGCAACATATGCGACACATGTTCTGTAGCTTGCTTTTTTCCATGTACAAATATATCCTGAAGATTAGTCCATATCAGTACATAGAGAGAATTTATTTACCCATATAGAGTGTCCTTGTTGATAGACGCTCAGGAGGTGAAGTCTTAAGCATCACAAACAATGCTGCGGGGACACCTCCAGTCTCTGTGCCCTTCTGTGCTTGCACGAGTGCATGTGTAGGATACCTTTCCCGAAGTGGGACTTCACAAAATTTTGATCAAATGCCTCTGTTTTAACACTTACCAAGGAGTGGCCTGTATTTTAGTGCTGTCTGTCTCCTCATTGCTTTATGAGTTTCTAGAAGGCAGAATTGTATCTCATTCATCTTTGCATCCACAGCCCCTACCAGAGTACCTAGCGTGTTCATGCCGAATACAAAATAAACTTCCTAGTGTAACTGTAACCTCAAGAACATTAAAGTAACCCCTCAATCTAAAAGGCTGTGATCTAGGGTATAGATCAAGAGGCACTTCTAAGTTTCTATTTAAGGATGAAAATAGGACTTATAAAATGCCAGGCCAAATGGAAATACTGAATGAAGAGTGCAGGTTTCAAGGATGAGGATGTCTCTTCAAATCCAGGAACTAGGACAATGTCATGTGTATATTCTGGGTAATTCACACGCAGAGAAGCTGAATGGTGAAAGAGGGAGGAAGCCGGGAGGGCTCCTGCCTGGTGAAGATTAGCCAGAAATGTCAGAGAACAGTACTTCCCTAGCAGGCCAGCCAAGACAGGGTGTAAGGGTGAATGCACCCCCAAATTCGAATCTGAGCAGAGAGGAAGACTCTGCAAGTGTGTGTGTGTGTAACCTGGTTCTGATTTACCTTCTTCTCCACTTCCGCGGCAGTCGTGTGAAGGGCTCCTGATTCTGCTCCGCAGCTCCCACACTTGTCAGGAAGACCGCTAGCAAAGACATGTGGCTAAGACTCAGACCATTGCTAAACTGACGGCAGCCATACTTCCCAGCTCTTCCCCTCAGCATCTCGGTGCTGTCCCCTCCCCAGCCCTCCCTGCTGTCCCTGCACAGACATCACAGGAGAGCTCGCTCTCCACTAGGTCATCACCAACCATCCCAGCTGCTACTCAACTATGTTTAGTCAAGTTGGAAGAGACGTAATGGCAGGCAGACATGTAACACACAGAACCCGGCAAAGCCCTTTTTCAGAATCCCTGCCTCTTGAAAACTTGCAGCAAAAGGTAAATTGATGCAACCTCTTTGGTTGTGTCATTAAGGTGGCAATATCACACAAAACTCATAAAAATGTGTTTTTACCCAACAATTTCACTTTGGGTAATTAATTCTACAAATACACTTTAAAAACACACAAAAATATGCATACGTTTACTGAAGTATTATTTGAAAAAAACAAGACTAAAAAAATACCCTAAGTATCCATCAATATGGGAATGGTTCTGTCCATGACAGCATATTATGTGCTAGCTGTGCAGCTGCTAGAAGAATGAAGTCAATCCATGTGTAGGGAGTGGAATGATAGCCAAAGTACATGGCTAAGTGAATAAAAGCAAATTCAGAATAGTAAATATATTGTATGATTTTATTTGTAACTTAAAAGAAAATATGCTTGCATAGGACTTTAAAAAGTGTATTTATTAGGGCGCCTGGCTGGCTCAGTTGGTAAAGCATAGAACTGTTGATCTCAGGGTTGTGAGTTCAAGCCCCTCCATTGGATATAGGAATTACTTTAAAGTAATCTGAGGAAAAATTTTAAAACTCTATTAAATCATATAAGAAACTAGGGCACCTGCGTGGCACAGTCAGTTGAGCATTTGCCTTCAGCTCAGGTCATACACTCAGGGTCCTCTTCAGGTCCCGAGTTAGGCTCCCTGCTCGGTGGGGAGTCTGCTGCTTTTTCCTCTGACCCTCCCTCTCACTCTCCCCCTGCTTGTGCTCTCTCTCTAGCTCTTTCTCTCTCTCAAATAAATAAATAAATAAATACAATCTCTAAAAAATATGCACGAGAAACTTTTTTTTTAAAGATTTTATTTATTTGACAGAGAGAAACAGAGTCAGAGAGGGAACACAGCAGCGTGAGTGGGAGAGGGAGAAGCAGGATTCCCGCTGAGCAGGCAGCTGGATGCAGGTCTTAATCCCCGGACTTGGGATCATGACCTGAGCTGAAGGAAGAGGCTTAACCACTGAGCCACCCAGGCGCCCCATGAGAAACTATTTTTAATGGTTACTCCTGGAGAATGGGATTGTGCGGGTTAGGAGAAAAGAAAATAATTTTTAACCTTATATGCTATTTATATTAATTTTATAATTAAAACATTCACTTACAGCCAATCTACTATTTCTTAGGTTCCTGTGGTGTATAGATGTTAGGGCTTAGTGATCATTTTTGACTCAGAATAAGCATCACTTCAAAAATCCTCCAGCTCTCCCTGGGCACAGCCCGTGGAGGTGGCAGCCGTCTCCTCCTTGGCATCACGGCAGCCGTCAGATGAAGTGTTAACTGGCAGAAGCCGGTGCCTGGGGAGATTCACGGGCCAGAGCTTGTTGCCCCAACATGGCTTCCAGGAACACCAAGAAAACAAAGCACACACTGCCCACGGGCTTCCGGTGGTTCCTAATCCACAGCCTCAAGGAGCATGAGGTGCCACTGATGTGCCACAAATTTCACCGTGCAGAGCCTGCTGTCTCCTCCGAGAACCACAAAACCACCCTGGAAAGAGCAGCCCCACTGGCCATGAAAGCCACCAGTCCCAATGCCAGCGAAGAAAGTGAATAGACAGCTTATGTTGCATATCATATTTGTGTTAATAAAACCACAAAACTACAAATAAAAATAAAAATCTTCCAAAGAGAGGTGCCTGGGTGGCTCAGTTGTTAAGCATCTGCCTTCGGCCCAGGTCCTAGTCCCAAAGTCCCTGAATCTCCCTCTCCAACTCCCCCTACTTGTATTCCCTCTCTCGCTGTCTCTCTCACTCTCTCAAACAAATAAATTAAAAAAAAAAAATCTTCCAAAGAGTTCTTTAAGCCTGAGTCAAAAGCTATGGTTGACCTTAATTGAGGTTCACAGAACCGACTTCAGCTTTGCGGACATAAACTCATAAATTCAACACAGTTAGAAAACTAGGTACAATCCCCTGGGATTATGAAAGTTAATGTGTTTAGCCTTCAGACTGTTGATGAGGTTGATCTTGACTGCCACGTGACACTTACCTGCACACATATTTTAAGGAAGGCATTTTAGTTAGCTTGTGTTTCCAGCAAGATTTCCCATGCATGGGACTTAAAAATCAGGAAAAACTTTGTATCATATTTTACAAGGTCAGGGCCAAGGGAAGGAGAAAAGATGCTCCCATACTATGCATGTGTCCTGTTGCTAAAGAAGAGACTGCTCAGGGCAGACATACACATAGTGGCAGATTCTGATATTAGGTTTTCAAATGCTGATAACTGGAGCCATTCAGCCTCTGCCTGAACCTGAAGAAACAGAACCTGAGACAAGAAGCAAGAAGAGGAGAAAACACCAAGATAAGAAAACAAACTGGTTGATACAATTGGAGTAGACTCAAACTCTTGAGGTAAGGCTTTAAGCAAGAATCTTGAATGTACCAAAATTTCATTTGGAACATGAATTTCCAGGCCACCTATCTTTTCCGTAACTTCCTGTTGCTAAGATGATAATGTCTTAGGTTATTAATCTACCAAAGTTTTGCAGGGCCAAAAAGTTTTAGCAGTTTGCCTCTCTGTCTACTCTGCAGGAGGAAAAAAGGTTGTGGGGTGTGCAGTGTTAATTTAAATGCCTTGTGTGATTGCTCTTCACTCTGGAATAGTATTTCGTGTTCACAGGTATAGAGAAAACTACATATTCTTGGTAGGAAGATGGTAGGTCTATACTGGTCGCCAATAGAAATACCAAGCAAATGGATAATTTATCCTGCTGTGACTATAACCAGGTCTAGTGCAGGGAAATAATCCAAACCCGAAATTCATGAATAATCTTAAGAGATCTTCAGAACCAGAGCTTACAGTTGATGTTAGCCTCCAAACCTCTCAGAGCTTCCATTTACAACTAATTGCCAAGGCAGAATAACCATTAAAAAGATCAGGTGATGAGGTGGAAATAACAGATTAAGAGAAAAATAAAATAGTAATATAGCAATAATTATACCTTTGCTTGCCCTACTCACTTATGGCTGAGCAACTCATCTTCAGTTATAAGAATATAACTTTCTGGGGCACCTGGGTGGCTCAGTTGGTTAAGCAACTTCCTTCGGCTCAGCTCATGATCCCGGAGACCCGGGATCAAGTCCCACACGGGGCTCCCTGCTTGGCAGGAAGCCTGCTTCTCCCTCTCTCACTCCCCCTGCTTGTGTTCCCTCTCTGGCTGTGTTTCTCTCTGTCAAATAAACAAAATCTTAAAAAAAAAATGTAACTTTCTAAGAAAAGTTTGCTTTCACCAAGCTAATACATTCTAAGCATGTTTGGTAATTTAATTTCAAATATATGTGTGTTGGTGTAATTGGGGGTTTTAAGGCACTAGCCTCCAATATTTAGATCCAGGTATCCAGAAATCAATTACCTTGATAACTAACTTGAGATCCAAGTGCACACTGTCCCCAATTATTGGAATGGTAATGGTGAAAGTATATTTTTGAGCTCAGTTGTCCAGATAACTTGCTCATAAATACCCATCTAAAGTCCACAAGGTTGGAATACCTCTTCAGATTCATTTCGGTGTGGAATATTTTCTCCTTTGAACCACTAATCAATTTCATTATGTGCAGTTCTACAGTATGAGTCTATTTGCCCCAATGTCTTAGCATCCTAGTACCCTCTCATCAGAATATTGGTTAGATTCCCTGGTGTGAATCACTTATCCATTTGCTTGCCTGATTTATTCACATGTTTTTGAGATTCGTGAAATGTGGCAGACAAACAGGTTTATGCTGTGTGCAGCTTGGAGGGCAGCCAACGTCTGTCTGCCTGTACGGTATATTTACTCTCCTTCCTCAAATCTCTCTCCCATACAAAGAAGCTGTACTTTACGACTCAAATCAGTGTAGAATGTATCTAGTAATGTCACTGCGGAAAACAGCAGGTGCTCATCCACTCATTTCGGTGATTCTTGCAGGGAAGAAAGTGAATCAATGATTCACCCAATGGACAAAGAAGTGTCACAGCGACTATTTGGAAAAGTCAAATGCAGGAAAGGAACGTTCTCATCTAAAGGTGTACTCTGTTTTTAGAAGGAAAAATCTCCCACAAGAAAATCAGGAATTTTGTTGAAGTGCTCTGTTGAACCTGCAGTAAGCGATAGCATGTTCCCTCTCTCTGTGCTTCTTCTGTTTTATTGCTTTTGTGTTGCACTTCTAAAATAAATATCAATAAATCATTGCAGTTAGATACTCTAATATAGACAGAAATGTACTTGACTCCCTACAGTCATTACAATTGGAGGGGACTCTGATTAGGATGCTTTACTTAATTAAGTGATACCGTCTAAAGAGAGTTCTTCCCTCCATTTTCTGTTTAACAGTCTTACAAAACACCAACAGAGGAAATTCATTCTGTTGTTTGCTTTCCTTATTGTAAATGGTTTATTCTCATTCAGAGTTTACAGAAGATGTTGTGTTAATGAAATGCCTAATAAGCCCAAGACTGCTTCAACTACACACAGAGCCTTGTTCAGATCAGCCCAAGCTATCCCAGACTTGAGAATATTTTCTCCCTTAGTCCCAGAAATATATTTTAAAAAATTTTTTACAACATCTTAATTTTAACCTAAAATTAAGAAGATCCAAAAGAAAAAAAAAATTTGCTGAGAAATCATGCTTCCTCTGGTTTATGTATGGTTCAGCAGAGACCTTAAAAATCTGTTTCTTTGAAAAAATAGAAAAAAATGGGCAAAGAATAAGCAATCCTCATGCATAAGATGTTATTTGTGAGGCACTTTAATTTTACTGAAAGAAGTCATTAAATTTGGATTGCCAATACAAATATGATTATATATGTTTTCTAAATAAAATGTTATTATGTTGCAACTGAACTCATCCATTTATTGTTTGTTTACCTAATGCTCAAACGCATGTTTTATTCATAGATGTCTGGGAGAAAAAAAAATTTTGCTTGATAATCACACCAAGCATATTTAACAAAAGCAATTCTCCTTTTCTTAGTGAACAAGTTTAAGCAGAATGATTTCATTTTTTTCCATTTAGTTAATTCAGACTTGCAGAATCCCCAGTATACAGCTTTTGTTTCTCCCCTTGCTGCCTTTTATGTCTTTAATATATGCATGCCTATCCACTGATGGGAAAATATCATTTCCTACAACTCTTCCTTTCTCCTTTTTGAGTATCCTCTCAGTTGATTTCTGGTTTTGGTTAGTTTTCACTAGTCAGTTGTGTCAAATCATAGAGAAGACAGACAGACTGAAGGCAAGTAAATAATTCCCTATCCTATTGAAGACTTTAAACTCTCATTACAGTGAATTTGAATTGAAACGTATTTACTCATTCCATTTTAAAATAAATAATATATTTGTATATATCAAAAATTGATAGAAAGTAGCCAAAAAGTGAAGATGTATTGATAATTATGAAATTATTTTCATTACCAAATAAAACATTTTAACATAATGCTTGCAACTTTAGCCAAAAAACAATGACCTATTAAATGTAACAACTTTGTCTGTTTATTAAAAAGAAATATGCATGTAAACACTCTTTTAAATGCAACCAATTTACATTAGATTTTTTTTTTTTACTTTAACACACTATGCAGCTAATATAATTTAATGATCTGGAAATTTTAAATACATGTAAGTCTCAAAATATAAAAATGAATATTAATGAATCAAATGCAAGGGACTTTTAATTAATTGCTAAACTAGTAAACTAGTAAAAGAACACTTTATAACATTGCTAAGAATCTAATTTTAATTCCTGACCAATATAGCTTGGTCATTTTTCAAGCAGAATAATAATCGTAATAATAACAATCCATCCTTGCTAAATGAGTTAATTAGTGTTGTATGACTATAAGATTTTTGTTTTTCTTTCTAACTGCATAACAGTAGTCCTACATAAAACCATTAGCTGGAAACAATCTGAAGTTACATAACTTTTCTTAACTCCCAAGTTAAATCGGCTCTACCACAGAAAAACAGTAAAACAATGAACCGCCTAGACATGTTACCCAAAGTGAATTCCAGAAGTTACCCATAATTGCTTTTTTTTAAAAGAAACTCTTCACTAAAGACTAGCCTTATATTAGATCTAAAGTTCATTAAATGCTAGTTATTTTCTTGATTTGTACTCTTGATAATTTTACAACCAAAAGCATAGGTAGCCTCCTTTCTATTTCGATTTTCTTTAAGCCCTTCATTTAAAAAGGTGCCTTTGTTCCCAAACTAAGCATATGACATTTCTGTCCCTTAAGAAAAATTTTTAAGACCTGAATAACAGCAAATAAATTCTGCTAGAGATTTTTTTTCTCCTGTACTGGTTCACTTCTTTAAAAATAATTTTTAAAAATAAAGAATGTAGATTTTTTTTTTCTTAAGGCTTTAAGATGAATGAGGATTGTGTCTAATGAAGTACCACTGAGTAAGAGTAGCTGCTGAATCATTATCTCGCAGAAGAATGTGAGTACTATTTTGCCCGAATCAATTATTTTTATCAAATGACTTTTCTGCCTAAATTGTTTGCTTTAAGAAATAAAGATGTTAGAGGTAAGCAAAATTATTTTACCATGGATTTTTAGAGCATTATTATTCTAATTCCTACAAACCAAACTGAATGCAACAGAGCCAATTTCAGGCTGTTATTTACTGCAGCTGTTTTCATTGGCGAGTGAACGTTTGTAGCTAATGCTTCGATCTTGACAGGCAAAAATATCAGACTTTAAAATTTTAAATAGTGCTCTGCATTTAATAGGCTCTTTAGTCAGAAGAAAAAATATTTACATCCCAACATAGCCTCTTTCTGGACTAGTGAGATGTGTGTTCTGGAGTATTTATCATCAAAGCTATTTGTCTCTGTAAAGCAGCAGAAAGAGTAAATTTCCTAAAGGGAACCTAGCTAAGAGACACCCTCCCGCAATGAAGTAGATCAGAGCTGTGTGAACAAGAGTACAAAGCAATAGTTTGGTGCCAAAGAGAAGGAAGTTCTTTGAAAGTACTTTTTTATTATTATTCTACAGATACATGTAATGCGAGTTCAAGAAAGAACGTACTTAGCAGAAAGCTTTTTGGGGGAGCGGGGAGAGGAAAAAACAGCCTGGGTGATGTGAGAGGAGAAAACATACAGACCAAAACAAAACAAACAATAAACAAAAACAGCACGAATCAACCAAATTTGTTGTCTTCAAAAGCCTGTGTTCTTTCAGCAAGAGATGACCACCCTATGAGGAGTAAATTCCTCTGCTCAGCAAGTTGTACTTTATAAACACGGGAGAGCGGATCCTTGACCTGTTGGAAGACAGCTCTTACTCAGAGCAGCAGTGCCACGGCCCGTTTTGCCTCCAAAAACAGCACCCTCAAGACTTTCACAGAGTTGCTTTTTTGAGGGAAAAAAAGTTGAAAACCATTGTCAAAATGTATATAATTCTGATTCATGTTAAACATTCTTCACAGACCGCCTGGCGAATGTGTTTTGAAACACCTCAGTGGCCCAGAGGGAGCTCTACCTTTAATGTGAGAAGACAACATAACAAGGAATCTCTCTCTCTCTCTCTCTCTCTCTCTCTCTCTCTCACACACACACACACACACAACTTTTTTAAGAAGTTTGTGGTGAGGGGAGGGAGAGAAGGAAAACAAATGTTATTTCTAATGAACAAACTATAAATTTCACAGAAATAGAGCAAAAACAATATTTTTTTCCCAGCAGGACAGTTTCCAACTTAGAATAAGCGAAACTAAAGTAAAACTTCTGAGTCGAACCAAGCATCGAACAAATTATAGAAAAATAATAGTGTTAAGTGTTGTACATTCTTTTAAGACTCATATGATACAGTTCATGTAGTTGCCTTAGTTCAGTATTGTGTTAATATGAAAATAGCTATAATGTAGTACTTCATTATTTGTAACATAGTAACTGACCATTCATATAATATGTGGCTCAACCATCAAGGAAAAGCCGAGCTATCTCTCATAAGTACAATAACCACATATAAATCATATAACAACTCACATTCATGCCCTAGATTTTATTTTCAAAAATTGATACTTTTTCTCATATTCAACTTCATATAAAATTAAAACAAAACTCATAACTAAGATTATCCCCTAAAACACAAATAGAACAAACTTTCGGGATTTTCAAGATCTTACTTTTGTAACAATAACTTAGTAAAAATAATTATTGGCAAGAACAACTGAAATACATCATATATTTTAATGACTCAAATATTTATTTCTCCTCCTTTTTGCATCAAGACTGTGGGAAATTTTTATTATAACGATCAGATGGTGCACTGATGTGAAAAATGTTGCAAAGCATCCTGTTGATTGCTTCTAATTAACTGCAATGCTCTTGTGTTCTCAGTTTTAACCGGCACACACTACACAATGCCTTTTATTTTGCTTTGAATGGATTTTTACTTAAAAACAGCTGATCTCAATAACCACAGCATTTTGGCTTTTTTTTTTTAATCTCTTAACATTTTCCTGGAATATTTTCTTTTCAATTTTAAAAGATAAATTTGAAAACATTTCTAAAACATAAAGTATAATCAGTTAAATTAACAGCACTCGTGTGGTCTTTCACATGTATTTTGCGTGTTCTATGGTACATGATTACATTCTCAAACCACATTTCAATTCCTCTTTAAAAGTTATACATCTGAGTGATGGTTTAAGAAGAAAATTCTGAAAAGCAATTTAGAGCATGCAGCTAATTTTTGATTTTTTTTAAATTTTTGTTAGAAGTCTATTAAATAGCATGGAGCTGAAACGTAGGACCCAGGCAAGGGGATAGAAAGGATTTCAGAATTAAAAGTAGTAAATAAAATTCTTTGCACTCACCTTTCTCTGATGATTTAAGCTCAAACAGCCCTGACAGACAGAAGTCATGAATTTTCATCAACTTCACACACGTCATACATTTAAAAACATTTTGATTTGCCCTGGGACCCCTGCATGTCTTTGAAAACACGCGGTCACAGTGTGCTGTTTTGTAGGTATGAACCCCCTGAACTCCTAGCTCTAGAAGATATATATTACTAATGTAAACAGCCTTTTAGTGGGGGAAAAAGGAGCATTAAATAACAGGAAGTTTCCAAGGAAATGCAGAATTTAAAATGGAGTACTAGTAGAAGCAGGACACTTTCTATAATTTTAAGTGCCACCATTTTATCCATACACCAGCTTTCTGAGAACATACAATGATCTGACCCAAGAAACAATCCTTTCAGAAAGGAAAATGTATAACTTAAAAAGTAGAGCTAAATTATAAATTTAGCCTAGTAGATGTTTAAAGTGATCAAATAGTTCTCCTTTTGTGCATATGAGGATAGAATGGGACTCAGGTGAGCAGAAACGCCAGTTTCAAAACGGCTACCAACATCCTAATATTTCCAGGAGGAAATTTATTAAGTGCAGTATATTTATTAAGGAAAGTATATTAAGTGCAACAAAGACAGAATTTTCCCCTAAATAACATGTCCCAGGACACATTATTCTCCAAATACTTCTGTCTCTCTTAAAATGTGAGAAAGCATAAAGACAAGGTAAGAAATAAACATTAGGCGAGATTAATAAGGGCAAAGTCGCAAATCATACAACGATATAAATAAAGTGATGTTACAAATAACTTACACTGTGCCCTCAACTTTACAACTGAGGAAAATGAAGCCCAGAAAGTGACTTCCCCAAGGTCTTTCAAAGACTAAGACATAAAGCTCAACTAGAGGCAAGTCTCTTGACTTTTGGTAGCGCTCTTTCTACAACACCACACAGTCTTTGAATGCGGTAACCGAGTGTCATTTCATGTGGATGTCAGTCATACAGTAAAATAAAACAATGAGCAATGCACTCTTGACCCTAAAAGGTACCCACAGGGCATACGAAATTAATCCATGACCTTTACCCAGTGCGCATAATCATCTTCCTTAAAAATATGTCTCTTTATCTTTATGCCTTCCTTTTTGCTTAGGGTTTATACCTATTTAATAAAGTATCACTTGTTAGCACTCTTATACCAAGGTGGGGGGGTACAAACAACCACCAGAAAACTCACTGTCACTAGTTTGCCCCCACTTTTATTTTTTTTAAAGATTTTATTTATTTGACAGAGAGAAACACAGCCAGAGAGGGAGCACAAGCAGGGGGAGTGAGAGAGGGAGAAGCAGGCTTCCTGCGGAGCAGGGAGCCTGATGTGGAACTCGATCCTGGGTCTCGATCCTGGGTCTCGATCCTGGGTCTCTGGGATCATGACCTGAGCCGAAGGCAGTCGCTTAACCAACTGAGCCACCCAGGCGCCCCTTGCCCCCACTTTTAATCCATGCTCCAGTCTGCAGACTGCATGGTCTTTCTAAAATGCACATCTGATTATCTTTGAATTTTTTCAATGACTTTCCATCTGCTGCAAGATAAATCTACACTTCTTAGTCTGGCATTCAAGGGTCTTCAAAATATTAAGCCCATAGTACCCCTTCAGTTTTACTCCCAATGATCTCCTCACACTTCGTACTCTGGCAGTACAATCTAGGTATGATTCCCTGAACAGAATATGCTTTTCACTGCCTCTGGGCCTTTGCACATACTTTTCCCTCCACCTAGAGCTCAGTTTCTCCTTCAAGAGTGAATTCAAGTGTTAACCTTTACTCTTTCTGCCAAATACACATGCTTTTCCCTTTGGGAGCCCACTGCATTTTACACAGATACTCATTGCATCGAACTGTACTTGTCTATTTCATGCCTGTCTCTTCAAACGTGTTGTCTTTGAGGTCAGAGATATATCTTTTTCTCCACGCGGAGAACTTTGCCTGGTGTAAGCACTCATGAATGTTTATTGACTGAATAATAAATCAATAAATTAGCCATATATTTTTCTTACCATAAAATCTTAATGTCTTAGGGTGATACCACTTAGTTCTCCTGTATACTATTTAAACTGGATATGCATCGACAACGGGATATTTCAATCAACCTTTGTTTTTGGCTTCTATCAAAAAAGTATAATGTCAGGGCGCCTGGGTGGCTCAGTCATTAAGCATCTGCCTTCGGCTCAGGTCATGATCCCAGAGTCCCGGGATCGAGCCCCACATCAGGCTCCCTGCTCAGCGGGAAGCCTGCTTCTCCCTCTCTCACTCCCCCTGCTTGTGTTCCCTCTCTAGCTAGAGCTCTGTCAAATAAATAAATAAAATCTTTTTTTTTTAAAGTATAATGTTATAAATACTCTTTCACTATAATGAATTGACTTTGGCATGAACTTAGTGACAAAATACCAACTCTTATCTACATGTGAATAAAAAAGAGAATTCTTGGGAAAACAGTGGGTCATCATTGTACCAGACATTGGTAAAGAACATTTCCTTTTAGGGATCCATTTCTTGTTAGGAACACAAGTCGAAGGATGATCTATTACAACACTAAGAGTATAAATGTAGGGGCGCCTGGGTGGTTCAGTCGTTAGGCGGCTGCCTTTGGCTCAGGTCATGATCCCAGAGTCCTGGAATCGAGCCCGCATTGGACTCCCTGCTCCGCAAGAGGTCTGCTTCTCTCTCTCTCACTCCCCCTGCTTGTGTTCCCTCTCTGGCTGTGTTTCGCTCTGTCAAATAAATAAATAAAATCTTTTTTAAAAAGTATAAATGTAAATTTGGCTATACAGGAAGCAATATCCGTATCTTCACATCAAGTGACTGCTTTAAAAGGGGGTGTTCAGTTGTAAATAAGTGGAATTTAGATTTGAGGTTTAACTTATTTAGGGTTCTTTTTCTGTTTGGCTCATTCCAGCCTTCCTCATCTTCCTTGAACAAATGCTACTGAGATGCAAATACTCTCCTAGGGAGCCTGCTCAGGTGAAGCCAGGAACGTCCTTGGTAGATCAGCACACACTTTCCACTTGACATAATACCCTCATACTCTTGATGAAAGGTTGTACGTTCAAAATGGAACAGGATCTACCAGTCTAGTCTTTTTTTTAACATGTACATAATCTTGAGCCTGGCCCCAAATCAATGAAGAGAGAATCCAGTAGTTGTTTGGATCAATATAAGGCAGAGGGCCTCCCAACTCTGAAGCTACTCCCAATCTTTTGATTCCCCATACCTACACTCCACTGGTTCCATGGAACCCCAAAGCTGCAGCCCCTACTCAAATGTGAGGGGTGCTCACTAAGGGATAGAAATTTGGGACATGGTAAGAGTAGCCATTGCTCTTGTAGAACAGATTCCTCTCGGCCATTGCACCACCTTCCCTAGAGCAGCCCTGTGTGGCATTATCATTAACAATCAACACTAGTTTTTTAATTCTTTTCTAGTAGATGAGACTACATCACCCAGTTCTCACTCCCTCCCCCAAAAGAATGATAGGATTTGCGACCTTCTGGTCTTCAGAAGATGGCTACCCTTTAGCATTTTTAAAGGTCTTGAAAGATAAGTGTGCCATAGAAAACTGAAGTCTGGAATGTAAAAAGAGATTAACTCTAAGGATTTTCCAAGTCATTAATTTTTAAGATTCATTCTGTGTTACATCTAAGCTTTGGGGGTTTTTGTTTGTTTTAAGCATTGCAGTATTACCTCAAACAGTTTTCATTTGAATAGGCAGGGAAATGTAAGAGATTCCTCCCTTGCTAACTAGCATAGAATGGGGCTTCTTTTCTGGCATTTTGAGTCAAACCCACCTAGGATTTTAACAATTTTTTGTTCACATAATAAAAGAAAAATGTTAATACCCCTTCTTTCTTTTCACTTTTGTGCATCAGAAAAGATTATAAGGTAAATAGTAAAAATGTTTCACAAATTCATTTCTTCAGCAAACTTACTGAACAACAATTATGTGCAAAGCTCTATACAAGATACTAAGCAAGAGACACACAAAGAAAAAAGATGACTATTTACATTTCTAAATCTAAGAATGTGAAATGTGACCGTTATCAAATCACACAGGCTTAGTCTTTCCCTCTTTCCACTTGTCATCTGTTCTCTTGAAAGGAAAACTTCTCTGGCAGAAGGTATTATTAGGCAAGGTGGAAAATGTTCATCAGCATAAATTCTAAGTTTATAACTTAATAAGCAAGAAAAATATACATCTATGTCTTCAGATTGGGTGCAGCCACTTGAAAGTTCCTCCCAAACTTGAAAAAGGACATAGGCTTTGGTTTTCTTGAGGGTCTGAAATGAATCCATTACATTAAAATGGCTCTTAGTAGCAAGAGCAAGTAATTATTTGAATTATAAGCTAATAAAATGGAGGGTTAGGCATATTTGTACAAGATCCTTTTTTATTCACTTTTATAGAGATTCTCTCCCATAACTTAGAAGATTGTTCATCATTCAGTATTGTTTAAATTACAAGTCACATATCTGTCATCTGGTTTTTAAATATTCTTCCCCTTGGCTACTGTAAATGAATAATGCCCACCTTCATTCTTAAATTACTAATGTAATGATAGTCCATTTTGACAAAAAAAAATAGTTTTTTTATATCGCACATCTAGAGACCTCCTGACATATTAGAAAACACAATATTCTTCTAAAAATACATTTTCCTAGTCCTCCTGAACACTCATACTTCAGCGAATTGTACCTTTCTGTTCAAAAAGTGCAACAAGGCCTCTTACAAAGGCAAGTCCCCTGGAGAAAACTTCATTGATGAAGTCAGTCTACTTACTTTTCATGGTACCTACTGGTAAAAGTTACAGCTTTATCCTCAATCATGATCGTTCATTCTAGATCCCAAAGCTGTTTCCAATGTAAGAGTATGAAAAAAGGGCCTAGCCTGCCAACAAAGGAGACCCACGAAGTCTTGTTTCACCCTATGGTTCTTTTATGTTAGACTTCTAGATTTTATATTCTCAAGGAAAAAATGCTAATGTTATAGTGAGATGTATTTTGCTTTTACAGTGTCCCTGTATGCCAAATACCTACTTGTTTCATTTTGAGGTAGGAAAAAACTATTTTTTATAATCTCAATTTTATATAATTTCTCTGATAGCGGAGTGCCAAAATCTTCAGTTAGCAATAATTTCTCCGAGAAAGCAAATGGGAACAGGCAGAAGTTTATTTTATTGACAAGAAGTTATAATTTTCCAAATTTTATTAAAAGCACTTGATTTTTTCCCCCCTACTACTGATAAGGGATGCTTTTCCTGATTTTTGCTCCTGTTAGTAACAAGAATCCTATTTCTATTTATGGCCGTTTTCAAAATTGAGACTATCAAGTAATGTACTCACAACTTCCTTTTCAAGGAAACTGCTTGAGAGCTCCTGTGTCATTCCCCTCCCTGCCCTTCCCACTAGTGAATTCCCCCAGAAGGATTTATTACAGATATGAAGTGGAGAATTGAGAAACAGGGCTGATTGGTGGACCCTCCTGCTGCCACTAAAGTTTTCCTGATACCTTCTAGATGCTACTGTAGGATTACATGACTGATTCACTCCTCTCCTTGTCTGCTGGCAGCTAAATGGGAATACTGGCGAGCTGCCAGAAGGGTAGGTAGCCAGCCTGCTTGCCCTTGATTGTGCCTGCCAGCTTTTAAATAACAGAAGTAGGGTCAAGTAAGTGAAATCAGGAACTGAGGAGAGTATTCGGAGAATGCAAAAGCGGTTAATGTCCTTCCAAGCCTCAGATGGCTGGCAACCCTTGGCAGAGTAATCTATGATTTGTGGCACCTGACCCTTCCACTGTGACTGTTATCTGTGTATTCACTAGAAACATATTTACAGAATCTCTCCATTAGCAAAGATGCCTTGTGTGTGATTACCCAATTGTCATGGTCACACTAGGGTTTTGATACAGTTCCTATTCACAGATGAAAAACTGCCCTAAACTGCGCACAGGATTGATTTAAAGCCGGGATCCTCAATCTATAGATCAAGACTTCTTTGGATAGATCTCCAAGAGATTATCAGTCTTGCTCCCCCTTCCTCCTTACCCCAAGATCACATTCTCACCTCCCCCCACCATCTAAGGCAAGACAGAATCTCCTTTATTCCCTTGAACCCTTGCGAATTCTTAATAAAGTTAAGAATAATTAGCAATTAGAATTACCTAAAAAGATGAGCCTGTTTAAAATAGACTCCATCCCAGAAAATACTGGAAGAGAGCACTACTTGCTTAAACCAGTTACCATTGCTCACATTTATATAATACTTAGCATCAGAAAAGTACATTCTCCTCATTTAGGATGTCTTAGTCACAAAGGCAGAGAGGTTGTAGGCTGGCTTTCATTCTTATGGAATCAAATACAAAGAACACTAATTTTTTTTTCTCTGACACGTGACAGTGAGAACACTTGCTATTAAAAAGTTTATTGGAAAGTTTAAAAGGTGGCATCTCCCTTTGCCCCTCAAGTACATGTCACTGAGTTTCCTCCCCCGCCTCGTGCCAGAAAATTTCTCTAGTTTACATCGTATCGTGGCTCCCACCTTTGTATTAACTGATAAAGGCGATTTTAGGGAACCGAATCCAACTCACTAGGAACGAGTAAGTGGTTATGAATCAAAATGGAAAAACGATAGCCCAGACTCAAAAAGTAACAAAGTCGCAGCAGATAAATAAACGAAGGCGATAAACTCACCACAGATCAAGCAATACTACTAAGGTGACATGACTTGACAGTAACCGCAGGCGACCCTTAGGAACTGCATCGGGGTCAAATGCCCTGAGAACTGCCGAGACGCTGACGCGCTGGGCCACTGACCCTCCGCAGTCCGTCGGACGGCGGCGCCCACAGGCCGGCGCTCTAGGCCGCTCGGGTCGAGCGAGGAGAGGCTAGAGGCCGGCCGCGGGCGCGCGGGGCCCGGAGGACCGCCGGAGTCAGGCCGCTCGAGGCCCGACGCGGGCCGGCCGGGTGCCCGCGCAGGGGAAGCCCCCGCGGAGGAGAGGCCACCTCCCCCCACCTTCCCGGGCCGACAGTGCGCACAGCAGGCCGCAGGCCCGGAGCTACGGCCGCGCGGAGGCCGCGGGGAATCCCCAGGGCCGCTCGGGGACGGACGCGGCGCTCGGGCTGACAACGCCGTCTCGGCAGTCGCCCTGCGGCGGCGCGGGCACCAGGCGCCTTAGAGGAAACTCGGCCGCAGGCAGCCGGACGCCGGGCCGGCGCCCACTGCCGAGAGCCCCAACGTGCTGCGTGGCCAGCGGGCGTGGGAAAGCTCGGCGCGGGAGCCGGACGTAGGCGCTCTGGCGGGGACAGGGGGACTCCCGGAGCTTGGGCGCCCCTTGCAGCTGGGAGTCATCTCGGCGCATTTCTTCCCAAGGCGACCTGAATTCAACCACTATGAAGATGCTCCAGGCGTTAGCGAGTAACAGGGGAAGGGGGGGGGTATTTAAATGGGGGAGGGGCGGGCGGGAGGAGTAGGAGGAAACCGTACAGAAAAGAAATCCCCATAACCACCAAAACCGTTTCTGAGAAGTCCTGAGGTTTTATGCCTGGAGATTTCACTTTAAAGGCTGAAAAAAAAAATATTCCACTGCTTTTAATTGAAGTAAACAAAGTGCAACAAATCCTAACTCAAATATGATTGCAGTGAGATTAGGGTCTAATTGCTTAGGGTTCAGGTGGAATCTGCGGGCTAAATCCTACAGGGCCAATCTGAATTTCACAATCATTCTGTCAAAAGGAGAGCGATGAGAGCCCACACGCTTCCTAACAAGTCATTTTTAACAGTTACAAGCTTCGCACAAAGACCACACAGGGCGCCTAAGAGATGCAAATCTAATCCCTGGTCATTCTACGGGCCTTCAACAAAGATGTGCTAAACCCTAATAGAAAAGAAATCAGTTCTCTGTCACCAGCTCCTAGTAAAATCTATTAGAGAATGGACAGAGCCTCATCTACAGCAGTTGCTGCAAAGGTTAAGGACAAGTACAAATAAGAGGGACCCAGTTTTGTTTTCCGTGTGAAATATCGGGAGAAGCTAACCCCAAATGAGTGACGGGATTCGATCCGTGGCTTCGCATTCATTTGAACGCTAGAAAAAAATAAACACACACATTAAGACTTCTGAAGGCTCCGTTTTTGAATTTAGGAGAGATGAAACAAATTCCCCCCAAAGTTGTAATCTTCGCCTCCGAAATTATCGAAGAATTTAAAGGGGAAAGAGAGGCGAACGCGCGGGTCTAAGAGCGAGGGCCCGGGCTTCTGGAACCGGCCGGGCTGACTTCTCGCTGCAGCACCTTGTTCTTCCTGAGAAAAGCCCTGACGGGGGAGCCGCCGCCAGGTGCGGGCTCGGGTGGCGCGCGGCCTCTTGCGGCTGGCCCCGACGGGGCGGCGGCCTTCACTCGCCGACTAGCCGGCATTCGGCCGGGGTCCCTCTCCCCGACCTCACCCGAGGGCCCCGGGGCCCGTGGGGAGGAGGCCTGTGCTCCACAGGTCGGGACGCGTATCCCTTTTGCAGTCACCAACCAACCAAATGAGATCCAAACTAACACCTGTGTCATGCTGGAGTATTAAAAGGGTTAATGTGTTGCAGCTAAAATACATCACCGTGCGCGTGAGACCCTTAAGAAAGTAAGGAAGGGCCCCGGGGCTCCAGGCCCCTAGAAGCAGCCCGGACCGGGCTGGGCCCCGGGCGGGGTGGGGAATTGGTGGTGGAGGGAAATGACCGGTGCCAGAAGGTTGTGTGTGTTGGGGGGTGGAATTGGGAGTGGTTTCCCTTCTCTCCACCGAACAGAGGCCCGTAGGCCGGGCAAGGCCCGGTCTCCTTCGGCGTCGCCTCAATCGCGGGGCCCAGAGGCGGGGAATGCCCCGCGGAGCGTGACCCAGCAGCCAAGCCCGCGAGGGGGTGGGGAGCGAGCCCCGCTCGGCGGAGGGATCTCGGGGGCAGTCGCCGCCCCTCCCACTGTGCGCCTGCGGGAGGATGAGGCTCTACTGGGTAGCAGGGAACCGGTCGCCTTCTCAGGACCCGCCTTCCATCGTGGGAAGCGGCTCAAGGCCCGAAGACCAGAGCTGGGGGGCGGGTTCGGCTCTGAGTCCCAGCGGAATCGCCCAGCCACTTTCCCAGGCAGCTGGGGCTCCCTCCACGTGGTACCTCCTTCGAGGCGGCCCTGGCGGGGACAAAAGAGGGCGCTGTCCAACAGCCAGGGTCGGGAAATACCGAGAGTCTCCCCTTTCTCTTAAGTACTTTCTCCATCTGCAAGGAGGCAGGGTGGAGCACTTGTGCAAAAGAAAAGGATTTATGTCTGTTTCCCCGGAACTTTCTAGAACCTACTATTTCTACTACCAGTGACTTCGCCCTCTGGCCCCAGGCTCCCCTGAACTTTTTCCTTCTCCAAGGTGTAGAGCTATAGTTTGGGAGGTGAGCAACAGTCCCTAGCCCCTCAGCTCCCTAGCCCCTTGATTTGCTCTGGCAGAAAGTCTCTATTCTTACGGTCTAGCAGGAGGAAAGAAAGAGGTTGCTAGATTTACCTCTCAGCTGGGAGACAGACCACCGTATACACAGTATACATATCTGTTTCCCCCTCATCCCTTTCTGTGCCCGTCTGGGCCAGACATATGCATTAGGTCGGGGCTGTATTCCTTCCTTCCCATCTATTGACATTAATTGAATCTCTCTGCGCTGCTGCTTCTCTTTGCTTCTGTCATTTTTCTTGCTAGTTCTCTGATAGGCTGATCTTAGTGGTTCACTGCTCCTTTTACTACCCCCTCCCAAGACACACACACACACACACACACACACACACACACACACACACACACACCTGAGCCTCCCATATGGGCTTTACTGGCTTTCACTCTATATGGCTTAGCACATCCACTTTGTTTTTCCTTTTAGTACGGACATTAGGAAAATGATACTGAATTGCCTGCGAAGTGCGACTGCAGCTGTGAGGCTAGAAGTAGACAAGCAAGCCAGTAAAACATACATACTGAAATGAAGAAATAAAAAACAAGTAGGATGAAGTAACAAATAAAAAGTAGATGATAGAGTCACATCAGACTATAAATACAAGAATATGATTCTTCTGCATGTGATCTTTGAGTCCTAATGAAGTTGTCCCACATCTGCCTTGGGAGACAGTGTGGGGGCTCCCTGAGAAAATTGGCTAAGTTTCTTCTCCCCCATTGGGATCCCTCCTGAAGACAGGCCAGAAAAGCCCAGCCTGTGTGCCCTTGGTCCCAGGGAGGCTCTGGAGGGTGGGAAGGAATCACTACACATCATCCGCCACTGCTAGAAATGGCCACATGGTCACCATGTCTCTATGGAGCTGTCTGGTGGCTGGAATATCCTGTCCTGGGAATCTGCCCTGGCTCTCTGCTGTGCTGGGACACATTCCTGTGCACCCCCTCTGCCTGCCCTGTCAAGATGAGGCTGGGCTCCCTCCTTGCTTGGGTGAGCTAGCTCACCTTTACCCTAGTGCACTGGGTCCTACTGGTCCCAGCCTCACTCTCCTATCCTGTCAGTTGTAGGAGTTATGTCCCCATGGTTTGCAGAAGTAGGGAGCCTGAAGACTCCCTGTGGTAAGAGGCCTGCCTGACCTTCCCACCTCCACTCAGGATGGATTAATGCCTCAGGACCACTCACTTTTGCTTAATCGCAGGGAATGAATTCTAGAGATGAAAAAAAAAATCTAGTGAGTTTACAGCTGGGTGTGTGTGTGTGTGTGTGTGTGTGTGCATGAAGGGTGTCTTTAGATCTTTGTGGTCTCTATAACTTGACATCTGTTAAAGAGAACACTGGGGCTTTTAGGAAGAGTTTTGCAGAAAATTGAGCAAGCCCGAAGGAGCTGTGCAGACGCCCCCCCAGCCCTCCTGCCCATCTATTGGTTCTCCTTAGATCTTTCCAGAGGTGAAAATGCTTTGCAAGGACGTTTAAAAACACAACTCCTGCCTAAGAGGCACTAACTTGAGGAGGTTAATAAATTATCCCCTTTTGAAATAAAAATAGAATCAGCATTAAGCACATACTATTATTAGACTGAGTTTCTTCCTACCAGAAAGTTCGTTAGATGTTCGTGTCTGGGCCGAATCTCTCTTTTCCGTAGGAAAACTCATGAGAGAAACAGCAGCAGTTCGCTGCCTTTGTTTGATTTTGTTTATTTGTCTAAAGAAAGATCGTGTTTCCAGATCGTTCGAAAGGAAAAAAAAAGTCCCTTCAGGTCAGGTTTTGGGTCATCATCCTGACTCAGTGAACTGATTATCTATATATTCTGGGGTCAAACGTAACGGGAAATTTCGACTCGTCCGCAGACCAGACTTAGTGTGGTCTCCAGAAGGGGCTGGCGGCGGTTGGAAGACAGCTCAAAGCTGAGGTTGTTCGAGGCGCGAACGGAAACCGGGCTGGAGAGTCACCTGCTACCCTCCGGTGGGGGGAGGTGGAGAGTGGGAATGGGGTGGGCGTCCCGAGACTGAGTGGGAGGACAGAGTGTGGCAGTGGGCTGTACGCGGGATGGAAGGCGGCAGGGTGGTGGTGGAGTGAGGCCTTAGACTGGGGTAGGCGCAGGGGGAGGAGGGGCCGGGAAGGGGGAAAGTGCAGAGGCCGCAGGCGAACTGGGGAGGTCGCGTACATTTGCTTCTCTTGGTTCTAGAACTGAAATTTTCTGACGAGAGACCAGAAAATAGCTCCAGAGTTTAAGTGCCCACACATCTCGCTGAGTCCCCTGACAGCAGATTTGAAACTGAGGGGCCGCTAGGGGCCCTTGGGTCTTTGGCGGTGCACATGGGAGGACGCGGAGCGGCACCTAGGCCGTTGGTCAGCGCTCCAAGACCCGGCCCCGCAGACACCCTGCTGGCCCCCCGAACACCCTAGCAAGGCTTCGTGACTCCAACCCGTGAAATTTTAGCCCTGAGCAATCTCTTCTGGCAGCCTTCCTTTAAAAACAAGTTTAAATATTATCTCAAATCTTTTACCCGTGTACTCTTCACTAAATGACTATTAACCAGCACCGAAGAGAAGCACAAATACGGGTTATCTCTCACCTTTCTTGCTGTTTCTGTCCCCTCTCCAACCATGGAGTCTCAATTTTCTAAGCAATTAAGCTATATATACGCCAGGAATATTAGATTTCAAATACACCAGGACTAAAGATTGATGCATGCGGTCTGAGGCTAGAAGAAAATATTTAGTGCTTGCCTGTAGATTCTGTCACCCATCATCTGCTCGGAAGGCGCTCTGTATCTTTCAGCGTGTCCGGCTCTTATGATTGCAAATGGCCCTGTTTTCAAATGGAAATAAGACTTGCTAACTGATTATGTGTATTGAATCGGAATCACTCCCTAGATCCTCTTGTTTAAAATGTATTGAAAAAAGGATGATGGCTGCAGACCTCTGTAACCAGCTCCCTCTCTTCTCTGGGAGGTCGATCTATTTTGCAACTTTTTGCCATTTGAGCTTGTTTCAGCTAGATAATTACGGTCCCATTGTGTTACCAGCCCAACGCAGAGATGGAACATACACTGCCTTTCAGCCGGTTCCCCTGCCCTCTCCACTAGCACCAAACCCGAAGAAAAGCCACATACACCACACACTTATCCATCCTCGCCAATACTTGGACCCAAAGACTAGGTATAACCAGCACGACTCAGCTGTCACAAACCCAACAGAACTCCACACACTTTCACCAGGCAGTTGCTCCTCTCCTCTCCCTTCCCCTCCTTACCAGTCCCCTCTCCTTTCTTCTCTTCTCTTTTGTGCAGAACCACATACACACAACCTTCTAGCTTCCACAGACACCCAACCAACAGAATATAAGTATTTGGCCATGTGGAGAATTTTCAACAGTTATGGAATTTGTTAGCAACTAATTATTGGTGTGGCATTATAGTTTTCAGAAAACAGTTCATACGGGAAGGTTAATGTCAACTGTTGGGGACACATGAAGCTCCTTGTATGCTACCATAGGTCTTAAAGATGTTCTCTTTACCCTCATCCAGTGCTAGGTTATGGCTGTGGGTGGGTTGGTTTTTTTGTGGAGCACTTCCGAAGACTCTCCCATTTGATTTCAGCAGGAAGCCAATGTGAACTGCATGTAGCTATCTGAGCTTTCCCTGCTATATGAGTTGTAGACATGATACACAGCAATACTTCCAAAGTTTACTATGCCCAGGCCTCAGCCTCAGCAGTCAAGAAACAGTAACCAACATTTCAGTTCACAGTGCAGGCTGATGAGTAGTAATGAACTAGCTACAACTTCTGTCTGCCCTGGCTAGGGGTGGGGATCTATGCTCGGTGCACGCCTTTGGTGAAAGGGTTTCAATTCTTTCTGAAGCTCGCTCAGAAGGTGGGAGGGGGAGAAGCCGTCACTGCCCAGCTCGGCATCCCCTCCCCCCTTAGTCCCAACCCAGAAAACGGCGCCTTGCAGAACTCAAGGCACCGTTGAGTGGCCAGGCGGGGAGAGAGGTTTAATCTTCTTTGGCTTCAGATTCTCCTCTGAAAAAGCCTGTCGCTCCAAGTCTGTTTAGAAACCCAATGTACTGGGGATCCTGCAGGGACCCTAACCTTGCGGGGTTTGCTGTATACAACGGCATAGCCAGATCTGTTAAACCATTGACCTGTTCTCCTAGGTTAGAACCGAGAGAGCAGCCAGCTCAGAGGAACAAGCTCTCAGTCCTCTTCGTGTCATTACGGTAATTCCCAGGTTTACATCTGCGCGCGCGCGCACTCAACTGTGAGTGTGCCGGGGAGATCAGGTAAATCGGGAGCGCGGACCAAATAAACCCTTGTTTTCCTAGAGCTTTGGACACCTTCTAGCAGCAGTATCGAGAGGGATAACGCTAGGCAAGGTGGAGGCCTTACCATTCTGGGTGATTTTCCACAGAATGGCTCCAGGGCATAGTGAGTAGGGAAGGGTATCCAAGAACACTTTTCATTGCCTAATATATCTGATTTTGTAGAAATGACATTATCAGCAATCACCAAAAACCGGAGAAATGCAACCGTTAACCCTTTACCAACAGCCTGGTGTTATTGACAATTTCATCTAGCAATCAAAGACAGGATTCCTGGAAATGTGGGAGATGGGGAGAGAGGAGAAAAGTTTGTCTTTTCTTCTTGTTGTCAGACTACACTCAGATCTGCCCTCTTATTTCCACTACTCTGTGACAACCAGACTAAGAGGGACGTTTGCTACAAATGAGGGGCAGAAACATTTCCGTTTGATTTTGTTAGATGGTCCTTAGTGTTCATACGAACGATATCTGTTAGTGGATAATGTTATTGTGGTAAGTGACAATTTTTGTTGTAGATTGCTTCAAGAAGTCTCAGCTACAGCTGTGTGTGTCTCAGATAGCAAGTTCATTTTCTTTAAGAACAAATTTTAATATTTCCCCCAAACATAATTAGTTCTCCAGAATTTTACAGAAAAATAAATTAATATTCCAATTTAAAATAGACAAAACTAAAGAAAGTTTTTCTTGATTTTTTAGAGGGCCACTCGGTTTCATGTGGCATCTTAATTGAGGTGATGAATGCCTTCAGGGTTCTTGTATCTAACAGGTTGAGTAAGATCTTCTACAAAGAAAATTCTACATTAAGTTTTTTCTTTTTGAATATCATATAAAATAGATATATGAGATACATATGTGAATACTTCTGTAATACATACAGACATGGGTGTCTGTATGCATTCACATATGCCCATGAATAAAGTGAACAGAATCAGACATGAACATTGTATTGGAGGAAAGAGTTCCTCTTTAACAAGACCTATTGATCTTCAATCTTTAAAAAAATGTTTATCTCCATTTCAAGCAGAACAATAATATTAATTCATAGTGTAGTGTCTGTCCTGCAAATAACTAAAAAATAAAACAAGAAAACGGATTTAACTCTCATCCTTTCCAAAACTTCATCACAACTCATAATAACAAAGACAATAAATTGTTTAGGAAGCAGAGACCAAATGGGAAACATCAAATGAGAAGCCTGGGGCTGTGCCTAGATGCCCTCCAAGTAGGGCATTAGGTCACTGTCAGAGAGAAACAGCCTGCCACTTCAGCTGTGGCCTCAGATGAGGCAGAAACCGCGCCTTCAAGTCGCTGAACCTGCTCCTCCTCTGCTCCTTTGAGAATCATCAAGTTGAGAAACACAACTACAAGGGAAGAGGGAGCATGCAGACCCTGGGCCTCCTTTTCAATAAAACACAGTCTCTCCACTTCTCTTATCCACACCCAATGCTTCCAGGAATGGAGGGTGATTGGGGATGGGACTCTCTTTCCAGAACCTACTGACCAAAGGAGCGCAGGAAAATTTTCTGAGCTCCAAGTTGAGGCAGGAGCCCAAATCAGGCCCCACAGAGGGTGGCCTGGAGCCAAAAAGAACACTACTGCACAACCACACACACAGAGGCAGGAAGTCAGGGAGGGCCAGAGGAAGGTGGTGTCCAGCACCTCTTTTTAAGAGGAACCTGGCTGAGCAAGGAAAACATTCGGCATCATCCCGCCCAATACTCGGCAAGTCTGTCACTTTCCTTCCGTTCTAAAAGAAAGACGCATTTGAAACAAACAAGGCAGCAAACGATGCCTAAGAGCCGTAACATCTCAGATTCACATTTCCCAACAGGCTTTCCAGTTCTCCACAAATAATATCCCCACTCGCTCTGCTCCCCGCTCTAATAATTGAGGGAGGGGGTGAGCGATGTCTAGAGAGACTGGAGACATTCGATCAGAATTCAAGGCAGCTTCTCACAACTCTCTTGTTTATAGAAAATGAATGTCTGCCTGGCTTGCTTTTAGTTCTGGAAAGGGGTCAGTCTTTATCAGCACGGTTCACACAGATCCTGGATTTTTTTCCCCTTTATCTTAAATTGACCCGCTTTTAAGATAAAGACATAATAGAGAAAGCATTGACCTTACCTGGTCCCTAATGAGTTGGAAGTCAGAAAACCCCGCTCTCATTTCCTCTTATCTCGAGTCGCCTGAGAAGAGACTCGCGCTACCTTTTGTGCACTCGCGCCTCGAGATAGCCCCTCACCGACGCGCTCACTACGCCCGGGAGCGCGCTCGCAGCCTGGGCGGCCTCCCAGTCTGAGAATTCCTGCCTGGGGTCTCAAAATCGGAGACCTCCACGCCAGCCCCAGGCCTAACCCTGCCCCCGGGACGATTTTAAATCCCTTGCAAGGCCCCCGAGCGAGTCTTCCCTTTTGAAAGGCCAAATCCTAAGCAGTGGGAAGAAGACCTGCCTCCGGCGAGGCCCCTGGACTGGAGCGCGCGGGGCCTCCTCCGCCTCCAGGAGTAAGTTCCCCGAGCGTTTCTCTCGAGCCGGTGGCTCCGGCCTGGGTCTGATTTCACTCGCCCGCCCCAAGCTTCCTCCCTCTGGGCCAGCCCCTATCCCAGAGCCGCTGCCCCGGCTGCTGAGGCATTCCCTGTCCCCACCCGCCTCCCTGCCTGGAGGACTCCAGCTATACCCACAAGTGTCTCTGTTGGGGGCGGCGGCAGCCCGGACTCCCTTCTCCCTGCTCAGCGCATCTCTGTCCCACTCTTCTCGCCTTGCCTGAACCCAGCCCCGTCTCCGGCCTGACCGACTGAGAGGGAGGCTGTCCTCCCTCTCCGACCCACAGCTCCAGGTTCCCAGGCTGGGGCGGGGGTGGTGTGCCGCTTTGGGATGCTAAACATCAAACAAACCAAGCCTGGGGTTTCAGGCCCCGAAGCCACTAGAGCCGCTCTCCAGGGCTCTCGAGAAAGTCCCCGTGTTTACTTGGCAGGGTGGGGGTGGGGAGAGGAGGCAAGGGGATGCTGTCTGCAAAATCTCCCCTACTCTCCGCAGCCGTCGGGGTGCTTAGGCGGGGGAGCTCAGCTTCTCTTCGACCTTGGAGCGAACTACGCTGCCCTTCCCCCCACACACACACACCTACGTGGGGAAGCTTCTGGCTCTTCCAACTTTCCAGGCCGGAACCTGGGCCAGAGGTGCTGGGAACCTAGGGGAGGTCCACTCCAGGCGAAGCCGACAAACGACTACGCAGGGGGTCACCGAGATGTGGGGTAGGGATGTCCCCAGGCTGAAGTCTTTTGCTTTGCCTGGCGCGCACGTACTTCTTTATCAAAAAGCTTCAGCTCGCGTTCCAGGGCTGCTTCCTGAAGCTATTACAGTCTCCAGGCCAGAGCTGGAGTGGGTTGACCCGGGATGATGGACGGAGAGAAGCGGCCCAGTCTTTGTTAGTCTCGGT